>PVLA01019894.1:0-11299 GCA_004027455.1 Hydrochoerus hydrochaeris
TAACATGGCAAAGTCGAGGCGTACATATCAGTGATATCCATAAATATGAATGGCCTCAATTCACCTATCAAAAGAAACAGACTAACAGAATGGACTAAGAAACAGGATCCCTCAATTTGCTGTGTACAAGAAACACATCTGACCCAAAAGGAAACTCATAGATTAAAAGTCAAAGGATGGAAAACAGTATTCCATGCAACAGGAACCCAGAAAAAAGCAGGGGGAACTGTTCTATTTGCAGACAAAGTGAACTTCAAACCTAAAATGATTAAAACAGGTAAAGAAGATCACTACATACTCGTTAATGGAAAAATTCAAGAGGAAGAACTAACAATTATAAATATGTATGCACCAAATACTGGAGCAACTATATAAGACAGGTACTAATGGATGTGAAAAACCAAATACACAAGAACACAATTATAGCAGGGGATCTTAACAGCCCATTGTCACAAAGAGATGGATCAACTAGACAAAATGTCAGCAAAGAAAGAATAGAACTGAATCATACTTGTGAGCAATTGGACTTAGCAAATGTTTACAGTGTTCCACCCAACCACATCATAATACACATTCTTCTCAGCTGCACATGGGACATGCTCCAAAATAGACAATGTATTATGCCATAAAATATTCTTATGTAACTTCACAGGTATTGAAATTATCCCATTCATAATATCTGACCACAGCGCACTAAAATTGGAAATTAATAGTAAAAAACTCCAAGCCTGCATAAATACATGGAAATTAAATAACAACCTTTTAAACAACCAGTGCACTACAGATGAAATTAAAGAAGCAATAAAGCAATACCTGCAATTCAATGAAACTACAGAACAACATACTGTAATCTGTGGGATGCAATGAAAGCTGTCATAAGAGGGAAATTTATAGCAATAAATTGTCATATCAAGAAAACAGAATGAGCACAAATAAACAACATAATGCTCCATCTCAGGCTTCTAGAAAAAAAAAGAGCAAGCTAAACCCAAAGCTCATAGCAGAGAGGAAATTGTAAAACTCAGAGCAGAAGTCAATGCAATTGAAACTAAAAAAAAAAAAAAAAATACAAAGAATTAATGAATCAAAAAGCTGTTTTTTTGAGAGAATAAAAAAATTGACAAACCCCTAGCTAACCTTATCAAGGAAAAGAAAGAAAAAAACCCATATTCACATAGTAAGGACTGAAAAGGGGGAAATTACTACAGATCCCATGGAAATTGAAGCTCATGAATACCTGCTTTGAAAATCACTACTCACAGAGTGGAAAGCACAGAGTAAATAGACAGATTTCTAGAAACATATGAACTACCAAAGCTCAACCAAGAATATATAGCAATTTTGAATAACCCAATATGAGTTATTAAAATTGAAAACATAATTAAAAACTTACCAAAAAGAAAAGCCCAGGTCCTGATGGATTCACAGCTGAATTCTACAAGAAATTTAGAGATTTGATGCCAATACTCCTTAAACTCTTCAATGAAATTGAAAAGGAAGAAGTCCTCCCTAAATCATTCCTGGAGGCAAGTATCACTCTCATACCAAAGCCAGAGGAAGACCTAACTAAAAAGGGGCACTATAGGCCAATCTCACTAATGAACATTGATGCAAAGATTCTTAATAAAATACTGGCAAATAGAATGCAGCAAATCATCAAGAAGATTATACATTATGACCAAGTGGGGTTCATTCCAGGAATGCAGGGGTGGTTTAACTATGCAAATCAATAAATGTAATATATCACACCAACAGATCCAAAAGCAAAAATCACATGGTCATCTCAATAAATGCAGAAAAAGCTTTTGATTAAGCCCAACACATGTTCATGATAAAAATCCTTCAGAAAATTGGAATACACGGTGTCTACCTCAATCTTATAAAGGCCATCTATGACAAACCAATAGCCCACATAACACTAAATGAACAAAAACTGAAAGCTTTCACTTAAAATCAGGAACAAGACAAAGATGTCCACTATCATCACTCCTTTTCAAAATAGTTCTGGAAACACTAGCCAGGGCAATCAGACAAGAGAGAGAAATAAAAGGAATAAAAGGAGAAATAAAAGGAAATAAAAGGATAGATAGGAAGAAGGTAAATTATCACCATTTGCAGATGAAATGATATTCTATATAGAAGACCAAAAATCTCCATTAAAAGACTGCTAGAGGTAATAAACAAGTTTAGCAGTGTAGCTGGATACAAAGTCAATGCTCAAAAGTCAATAGCATTCCTGTACACAAACAAAAACTCACTGAGAGAGAAATTATGGAAATATCGCCCTTTATAATAACATCTTAACAAATAAAATACTTAAGAATCAACCTAACTAAAAATGTAAAAGACCTATATGCTGAAAATTATACTATGCTGAAAAAGGAGATTGAAGAGGATATTAGAAAATGGAAGGATATTCCTTGCCCTTGGTTAGGAAGAACCAATATTGTGAAAATGGCCATAGTCACAAAACTGTTACACAGATTTAATGCAATCCCAATCAAAATACCATTGACATACCTCACAGATCTAGAGAAAACACTGCTAAAATTCATTTGGAAACAGAAGAAACCTAGAATAGCAAAGGCAATTCTGGGCACAAAAGCAAGGCAGGAGGCATCTCAATTCCTGACTTGAAACAGTACTATAAAGCCACAGTGATAAAATCAGTATGGTACTGGCAAAGAAATAGACCTGAGGAACAATGGAACAGACTAGAAGTTGCAAGCACAACTACAAAGACACTCAGCCACCTGATATTTCACAAAGGGGCTAAATATGTCCACCAGAAGGATAGTCTCTTTAATAAATGGTGTTGGAAAAATTGGCCCTCTACATGCCAAAGACTGAAACTAGATCCGAGCCTATCACCACGCACAAAACTAAAGTCTAAATGAATCAAAGACCTAAATATTAACACAGAAACACTAAATCTACTGGAAGACAAGGTAGGTAGAAATCTTGGAGACATAGTGGTAAGCAGAGAATTCATGAACAAAATGTAAACTGCACAGGAAACACTTCCAAGAATCAACAACTGGGATCTCATATTATTGAAAAGTTTCTGCACTTCAAAAGAAATCATCAACAGAGTGCAAAGAAAACCCACCGACTGGGAAAGAATTTTAGCCAGCAGTCCCTCAGATAAAGAACTTATTTCTAGAGCATATAAAGAATTGAAAAATATCAAGCTCCCCAAATTGAAAGACCCTCTCCAACTGGGCATCTGAGATGAACACACAGTTCTCAGAGAAAGATATACAAATGGCAAATAAATACATGAAGAAATCCTCACTATCACTGGTCATTTGAGAAATGCAAAGTAAACCAGCATTGAGATTCCACCTCAGTGGCCATCAAGAATAGTGGCCATCAAGAAATCAACTGATAACAAATGTTGGCAAGGCTGCAAGGGAACACTGCTCCACTGCTGGTGGGAATGTAGGCTGGGAGGACCATTATGGAAATCCATATGGAGAATTCTCAGAAGACTAGGATTGGAAGCCCCATTCAATCCAGCTATTCCCCTCCTGGGTATTTTCCCCGAAGAACTGAAAAGTTCATATCACAGTGATATATGTGAACTCATGTTCATAGCGGCACAATTTGTGATAGCTAAATCTTGGAAACAACCAAGATGCCCATCAACTGCAGAGTGGATGAAAAAGATGTGGCATTTTTATATAATGGAGTATTACTCAGCTATAAAAAAGGGTGTTCTTGAGGCCTTCATAGGTAAATGGAGACAACTTGAGACTATCCTCATTAGTGAAATAAATAAGAATCATATTTATAAATATCATATTGTGTCTCTAGTATAAAAAGTAAATAAGAACTGTAAGTGTAATAAAACCAAAAGTTAGAATGATAATTATATAATAGGTTTTGGGTTGCTTGTTGTAATAGCCTCCTTGCCATAACTGTTTGGGCAGAGTAATAAATAACCATTTGATTTAGATCATGTGAAATTAGCCATAATCACAAATCAGTATTTCATAACACATTAAAGATTGGGCTTAGGCATTACACAAGTGAGGTTATGGTCATGATGTGACAACTTGAGACTATCCTCATTAGTGAAATAAATAAGAATCATATTTATAAATATCATATTGTGTCTCTAGTGTAAAAAGTAAATAAGAATTGTAAGTGTAATAAAACCAAAATGTGTAACTGCTATTGTAAAAAAGAGGAAAAGACAATGCTCTAAGGGATATAACTGCACATATGATTGCAAAATAGATGACCATATTGCTGAATCTTTGTTGTATCTTTGAGCAGAACTGTTTGCAGTCTCACTGTTTGAATGTCTACTATGTATCCTTTAACTTTGTAACTTGAACAACTACATCCAAAATGACAATGTGTAATTTATAAACTAGTGATTTCTTAGTGGGTTTTTTCTTTTTCCTTTTTTTCTTTCTTTCTTTTAGAATTCTGTATTATTCCTACTCTTTTTTCTGTTTGCTTTTTTCTTCTCTTCAAGTAAAACTTTAAAATGTAAAACTGCTATTGTAAAAAAGAGGAAATAGGAAGTGCTATAAAAGATATAACTGCATGTATATTAAAGTGTGTAGGATTGATAACCATATTTCTAAGATCTTGTTGGATTGTTGAACAGATCTGTTTGCAGTCTCACTGCTTGAGTGTCCACTTTGTGTGCTTTAATTTTGTAACTTGAACAACTATTTCTAAAGGAACTATATTTAATTTATCAACTAGTGATTTTTTACTGTTTATATTTTTTCTAAATTCTGTAATATTTCTATTGTTTTTCTGTTTCTTTCTCTTTAAATATAAAAGGTAGAAGAACAGTTATAAACATTTTGAAGATCTCTATTTTCAGCACATAGGAATTCAGAAGAAGTGAATAAATTCATATATATAACCAAACCTGTAGAAAGAACATTCAGACTCAAGTTATATAAGAATGTGAGAAAGGATCGAATTCCAATTTTCCTCAGACTCTTCAATGAACTTGAAAGGGAATATCCAGATTCCTTCCTGGAACTAAGCATTAACCTGACTCAAAAGCCAGAAAAGGAACCCACCAAAAAAAAGCATTACAGGCCAATCACTTGGATATTAACCTAGATGCAATGATTCTCAATAAAATATTGGCAAACACACTACAGCAAATCAACAAGCTTATTTAACATGATGAAATCAGATTCATGCCATGGATGCAGACATGGTTCAGCATGATTCCACTGAATCAATAAGGGTAATACATCACATAAATAAAATCAAGGAGAAAAATCACAGGATCATCTCAAGAAATTCAGGAAAAAAATTCACAAAACTTAGCACACACTGATGATCTTCTTTTTTAAAAAAAAAGCCTTGAAAAATATGGGTAAATAATGTAGTTAGCTCAATCTGAAATCTACCAATCACAAACCAACACCCAACATCATGTTATAGCTAAAAGTTTTCTGTAAAAATTAGGAACACAAGGATATTCAGTATCTCCTTTCATCTTTGATGTAGTTATTGTACCACTGGGCAAAGCAACTACATGAGAGAGAAAGAAAAAGGATGTGGATGAGAAAAGAAGTTAATGTATCATTATTTGCTGAGGAGATGACCCACAACACAGAAGATTTCCACAACTCCAGCAATAGATCCCTGAAATTAGTGAAAACATTCAGAGGTGTATCGGGATATAGACAAAAAACTCAAAGATCAACAGCATTCATGAATGCCAATAGACAAAATAGAAAAATAATACCTTTCTCCCTAACATCAAAACATGAAACACCTAGGAATTAACCTCAACAAGACACTGAATGATCTCTATATGATAAACAGTACTCTCTAACATAGGAGATTAAATAGAATATCTAGAATTGGAAAGACATCCCATTTTTGAACACACAGAACTACTGTAGATAAAACAGTGTAACCATAGTTGTAAAATTATATTTAGCTTTCACATAATCAAACTTAAAATACAAGCAGTATTCCTTGAAGAAGTGGAAAAACTGACTCTAAAATTCATAGGGTGCAGGAAAGACTTCTAATAACAAGAGCACAATTCAAGGCAAGAAGATCAAGGCATGGGGCATCACAAGCCCGGGTTTTAAAATATATTAAGAGTTACAGTGACAAATACAGCATGATATTGACCCAAAAAATCACACTTGTAGGTCACTGGAACAGAACACAGGATGCAGGAACACAAGGCACACACAGATACTGTACTTTTGACAAAGATGCTAAATACTTTCACTGGGAAAACTGGCTGGGAAACTAGCTATCCACAATGCTGAAGTCAAATCGAATCTAGATCGAGCTCTCTCACCATGCACCAAACTAAAAAAGTCATGATGGAACAAGATCTCAATATCAAAATAGAAACAAATTTCTGGAAGACAATACAAGTCTAATATCTAGAATATATAAAACTAGTGAAGACATAGGTAAAGAATTTGTGAACAGAACCCAGTTATAGAAAAAATAATCAAATGGGATCACATCAAATTAAATTATCAAATGGGATCACATCAAATTAAAAATCTTCTGCACCACCACCAGCCAATGTGAACCACAAACAGAATGAAAAGAGATCATATTCATTATAGGTATATAATGAATAATATTGCTTGATTTCTCTTTTTTTCCCCATTGTCCCCTTCAGGCCCTCATCTCATTCTCATTTGCCAAACTGTTTCCATTTTTTAATTTTCATTCTTTTTTTAAATACAAAAACTTTGCTTCTATTTTATCTTTCATTTCTCATTTTTCCCTCTTTCCTTCATTCCTTTGCCCCTCCTCCTCCCTGCATCTTCCTTCTTTTCAAACAATTTCTTCCAATTGCACAATATTTGTTACACATCTCCATCCTTATTTATACTTTGTTTCTCACACCAAAGCAACAATCTGGTATTTTAAAATTGTGTTGTCTCATTTATTTCACTCAAGGTGCTTCCATTTACCTAGAACTGTCTCAAATTTATCCTTTTTATGGCTAAGTATTGCATCTTTTTTATCCATTCAATCCCTTCATCACTTCATGGGCATTTGGGTTGTTTCCAAGAATTACCTATTATAAACAATGCTGTTCTATATGTGGATATATCACTGAGGTATGATACTTTTATTGCTTTTGGGATGACACCAGGAAGGAGAATAGCTGGGTCAAATAGGACCTCTAGTCCTGGTTTTAGACAAAGGTCCACACTATTTTCCACAGTGTTTGCACAGGTCTGCATTCCTACTAATATGACAGAAATGTTCTTTCTTCCCCACACTCGTGCCAGCATTTGCTATTGATTATATTTTTGATAATAGCCATTCTTTCTGGAGTGAGATGGAATCTCAGCACTTTTAATTTGCACCTCTCAAATGATCAGAGATGTTGAACATTACTTCACGTGTATTTGCTATTTTTATGGCTTCATCTGAGAAGTGTGTATCATCTCAGATGCTCATTTTTGGATCAAGTCCTTAAATTTGAGTGTCTGACTTTATTTCAATTCTTTATAGGTTCTGGATATTGGACCTTTTCTGAAGAAAAACTAAACATTTCTCAATCTCTCAGGTATCGTGATTCAATACTTGGTGTAGATTGAAAACTGATATGGAAGGCTGAACTATTCCAGAAAACTCCCTGAGATGACATGCCCTTGCTTGACAAAGCAGACTCCTAGTGGTTGGGTGTGGGTAGTGTGGCCCTGATTGGTGGTTTGCTGATTTTTAATAAAATATTCTCACCAGAAACAGTATCAAGTAACCCAAATGGCAACAGTCAACCTGCAAAACCTCTTAAAATTCGACATTTGCATTTCACAAGTTGGTAATGGACTGACTCCAGCATGTCACCATCTCACTGGCTTTGTAGTAAGTCTTCATATTGGCAGTGTGAATTCTCAAACTGTTTACAAAACTGTTCTTTACTTCACAGGTACTTGTTACAAATTCACAATCAATACAACTCTACATTTACTTAGGGCTTGCTTTTATTGCTTTCTTTTATCCATGTTCATTTTTCAATGCACTGACACTGCACAGCTTGCTAAATTTCTTGCATTTGATTGTTTCCAAAAGTAGGAGTGTAAATCTACATACTTGGGAGGAAGTAGGAAAGCTGCTTAGAGCAAGGTTAGGGAAAAAAGTAAACTAGAATAAATCTATCAGGACCTCTACAGAATTTTAATGGGCTATTTAACAGGGGAAAATGTTCCTATCTGCTCCACCCATCACTTTTCACAGGTCCCTGGGTGGGGGACAGAACCAAAGAGTTCCACCAAGCCTGGAGGTTGGCTCACACAGGAGAGGTGGGAGGAATGTTGTTACTTGCTTGAACTGCAAAGGCAAAACTATATGGTTCTAATGTAAAATACATAGACAGATAATATTTTTTCTGAAAAATTGTTAATCTTGTGTTGTGATGTTCAAATTCTGACAGGATAAGAACAAGCATGCTTTGTGTCTGGGAACCGACTTAAAATATTTCTTTGATTGCCAGATTGACAAGGGGTAGATTGGAATCGTTTATACATTGTGTCCAAATGAGAAGCTTAGAAGCATGGCTGAGAGAGATGGTGGGAGGCCAGCTTCCTCACTTTGTAAACATCCTCATCCTTTGCAAGAGCAGGGCACATCTTGTGCATGCTGCTCCTATGCAAGGGGGTAGAATGTAGGGGAGAAAAGGAGGATCACTCTCTCCTCTCCCTCCCTTTTATGCTGCTGGTTTTTCTTTCATTGCCATGATCCATTACTCCCTCTGATGCCACTCAACAGGCTTCTCTTTCCCATGCCACCTTTTAACAAAATGCTTCTGCCTTATGCAAACAGTTACATTTAAACCATGAAAAGGATCAACAAATTGTGAAACAATGTTCCTCATGTATAATATATTTTCCCTCACACTCTATCAGGATTAATCTCTGAGGAATACACTCCAATCCTCTATGGTCAAGGGATGACACTCACTTTCCCAGGTTTGGTCCTTTATAATGGGTCCGTGTTTCTGTAGACCCTTCCTCAGGATGTATTTTTGCTTCTGCTTGCACTGGCAATGCCCACTGTTTGGATTTAGTGAACTTGGTTGCTTTAAGGAACTTAGGACTGACGATGGCACAGCCTGTAAAAGAGATGCCCTCTAAACATTTGGTAAAACTTTTCATATTTCCCTTATGACAGGAATACTTTATACTCCTCAAGGTCAAGGAACTGAACATGCTCACCATGTGCCTAAAATTCAATTACAGAAACAGAAAGAAGAATCCTTCCTTACAAAAATTTAAATCTCATCATAAACTTCCCTTAGCAATATATACTTTTAACTTGTTAAACCCTGCTAGGAATAGGACTTAAGCAGCAAAAATCCAATTCAATCTAGTAAAAGAAAAAAACAAAGCTAGGAAGGGTCCTTTAGAAAGATCTTCATAAAGGACAAAGGAAGGGACACAGTCCGGTGCTAATTTGGGGTCAAGACTGCGCTGGTGTCTTTCCTGGGAATGCACAATGTCCTATCTGCATACCAGAGCAGACCATCTGGCTGTATCATGGACCCAGATCTGGAGAAGGAGTTGATTCCACATTTGAAGAAACTAATGTTCAGTTTTATGACAGTGATGCCTCAGAGACTGCTCTACAGTTAATAGACAAGATTGGAGTTACGTCAATCTGGGACCAACTGGAGGAATTGGAAATCATAACCAAAAATGGGATTCAAAGAGCTGATTAACTTAGAGAGAGCCTGGAGATAACTGAGTGCAATGTTACATGAGAGAATGAAACACAAAAGTGACCAGTATTCTTAAGCAACATAAAATAAAAAACTACATACTGATTATAGATAAAAGATTTTATTCATTCCAAATTCTTCTTAAAAGGTCTCCACTAAAAGGCCTAAAACAAAATCTGAGTATTCTTATAAATTATACTTATAAATTCTAAAATTCTAAATTTTATTATAATTCAATTTTGTCAAAATATATTTGAATCCACTCTGATTTTATACTATGTTCTGTCTTTTTGTCCGATCTGTTAAACTGTGTACCTGTTTGTCCATTTGTCCAATGAATTAACAGCTGCTTTTAACTAAGCTCAACAACTTTTTCTCTTTCCCTTTTTAATTTTTCATCTTTGGCTCATTTGTTCATAGTTTAATTTGGTTAACAGATTTACCAAAGCCTGCTTCCACTTGGGTTTCCAACTAGTCAAAAGGATATCGAATTGATTTTTCTTACAGTTTACCAAAATTTGTTAAAATAAATCAAAGTTCCTCAGGGCAGGGAAAAATTATTAGAAAAACCTCCAATTGTTGAATAAGAAAGCAGCTGCCTGGAAACATCATGTGGTTCTTGTTCACTGACAGAAGGAAAGCTGTACAAAGTTGCAAAAAAAAGGGAGGGGGTGAAAATGGGATCAACCTCTGGAGTGTATAATAAACACGCTGCAGCAGGTGAGCAGCTTTTCCTCCCATTAGTAGAGAGGGCTCCACTTGACCTGACCTTTCATCTATTTCTTTGTTTTCCCACCTGCTCTGTGTCCTTCCTCCTGAGTACTTTGAAAGCTGTGCTGGAAGCAGCAGGCCTGCAAATATTTTTGACTATTTTGTTGGACTTATTCAGAGGCAGGAAGAACAGTGAAAACAAAGCTTCACTGCAGTCAGTCTTAGCAAACCTAAGTGCCTTGTAGTCACAAGTAAAGTAGTTATGCCAAGCACTTAAACACTGACAGACACACAGGCCCTCCCATCACTCTGAACTTCACTGAGTATTAGGCAAGGCACAGTCTTTCCCTAGATAAGGGTTAATGTTTCACAACTTCTCCATAAGGCATGTCATGGGTCCTCCTCCCACTTGGAGTTTGGATTTCTTCATACAACATTTGCTTCTTTACCTGGAAACTTTCAGAGAGGCAGTGATTCTGAGAAGCACAATCACTTTGGTGCAGTGGTTTCACCCGACTTTGACATCACATTTTACTATGTTTCCACTTAGCTTTCACTAGAACAATATGCTTTTCCTCTCCTATTCTCTACTCACAACTACATTCTATAAAGATGTTCTTACTGGTTTATCTTTCCATCAATGAGCCATCTGCCCAGGGTCCCTGCAAATGCATGAACTTTGTAAGGCCGTAAGAAAAGCTTCAGTAATTTTCCACTCAGACGTTAACAATTAATATCATCTTGAAAATGCACAGCTTTTAGGGTTTTTCTTATCACCACAACATCTGTGAAGAAAGAGAGCATGCATGTCCCTAGTACATTTTCCTAAACACAGAAAGGACTAGTGAGCACTGGGAAGTAGAGCTTGTCCAAATTGAACATATGGATTGACAT
>PVLA01019895.1:0-11299 GCA_004027455.1 Hydrochoerus hydrochaeris
AAGTGATGTGTGCATTAGTTCTGGTTAGAATGAATGGAAGCGAAGCACACAAAACGTCTCTTAAAAATTGCCTTGATACTTGTGGTGAAATCACAGCACACTCTTGAAATAGAACCAAAATGCAGTGTTTTGGAAGGACATGTTCCAGGAATTCCGTAGTTTTACCTGCTATACAAGTGATATTCACATTCGTCCTAATGGGAACGAAACGAAGAGAATTGAAAAAACACTTTTCCTACAAAATGCCTTGATGCCTTGGTCAAATACACAGCACACACTTGAAACAGATGTAAACTGCAGTGTTTTAACAGAGTATGTACCAGGAATTCATTAGTTTTTTCTGAGAAACAAGTGATGTGCGCATTCGTTCTAGTTAGAATGAATGGAAGCCAAAGCACACAAAACGCCTCTTACAAATTGCCTTGATACTTGTTGTGAAATCACAGCACACTCTTTAAACAGAACCAAAATGCAGTGTTTTCAAAGGGAATGTTCCAGGAATTCCGTAGTTTTCTCTGCTATACAAGTGATATTCACATTCGTCCTAATAGGAACGAAAGGAAGCCAATGCAAAAAACACTTTTCCTGCAAAATGCCTTGATGCCTTGGTGAAATACACAGCACACACTTGAAAGTGATGTAAACTAGAGTATTTTCATAGAGCATGTACCAGGAATTCATTAGTTTTTTCTGAGAAACAAGTGATGTGCGCATTCGTTCTAGTTAGAATGAATGGAAGCCAACGCACACAAAACGCCTCTTTCAAATTGCCTTGATACTTGTTGTGAAATCACAGCACACTCTTGAAATAGAACCAAAATGCAGTGTTTTGGAAGGGCATGTTCAAGGAATTCCGTAGTTCTACCTGCTATGCAAGTGATATTAACAATCGTCCTAATACGATCGAAAGGAAGCCAATGCAAAAAACTCTCTTCCTACAAAATGCCTTGATAACCTTGCTGAAATACACAGAACACACTTGAAACAGATGTAAACTGAAGTGTTTTCACAGAGCATGTACCAGGATTTCCTTAGTTTTTTCTGAGAATCAAGTGATGTGCGCATTCCTCCTAAATAGAATGAATGCAAGCCAATGCACACAACACGCCTCTTAAAAATTGCCTTGATACTTGTTGTGAAATCACAGCACACTCTTGAAATAGAAACAAAATGCAGTGTTTTGGAAGGGCATGTTCCAAGAATTCCGTAGTTTTCTCTGCTATACAAGTGACATTCACATTCGTCCTAATAGGAACGAAAGGAAGACAATGCAAAAAACACTCTTTCTACAAAATGCCTTGATGCCTTGGTTAAATACACAGCACACACTTGAAACAGATGTAAACTGCAGTGTTTTCACTGAGCAAGAACCAGGAATTCATTAGTTTTTTCTGAGAAAGAAGTGATGTGCGCATTCGTCCTAATTAGAATGAATGGAAGCCAATGCACACAACACGCCTCCTACAAATTGCCTTGATACTTGTTGTGAAATCACAGCACACTCTTGAAATAGAACCAAAATGCAGTGTTTTGAAGGGGAATGTTCCAGGAATTCCGTAGTTTTCTCTGCTATACAAGTGATATTCTCATTCGTCCTAATAGGAACGAAACGAAGACAATTGAAAAAACACTTTTCCTACAAAATGCCTTGATGCCTTGGTCAAATACACAGCACACACTTAAAACAGATGTAAACTGCAGTGTTTTAACAGAGCATGTACCAGGAATTCGTTAGTCTTTTCTGAGAAACAAGTGATGTGCGCATTCCTCCTGGTTAGAATGAATGGACGCCAAAGCACACAAAACGCCTCTTACAAATTGCCTTGATACTTGTTGTGAAATCACAGCACACTATTGAAATAGAACCAAAATGCAGTGTTTTGGAAGGGCATGTTCCAGGAATTCCGTAGTTTTACCTGCTATACAAGTGATATTCACATTCGTCCTAATAGGAACGAAAGGAAGCCAATGCAAAAAACACTCTTACTACAAAATGCCTTGATGCCTTGGTGAAATACACAGCCCATACTTGAAACCGATGTAAACTGCATTGTTTTCACAGAGCATGTACCAGGAATTCATTAGTTTTTTCTGAGAAACAAGTGATGTGCGCATTCGTCCTAATTAGAATGAATGGAAGCCAATGCACACAACACTCCTCCTACAAATTGCCTTGATACTTGTTGTGAAATCACAGCAGACTCTTGAAATAGAACCAAAATGCAGTGTTTTCAATGGTAATGTTCCAGGAATTCCGTACTTTTCTCTGATAAACAAGTGAGATTCACATTGGTCCTAATAGGAACGAAAGGAAGCCAAAGCAAAAAACACTCTTACTACAAAATGCCTTGATGCCTTGGTGAAATACACAGCACATACTTGAAACCGATGTAAACTGCATTGTTTTCACAGAGCATGTACCAGGAATTCATTAGTTTTTTCTGAGAAACAAGTGATGTGCGCATTCGTCCTAATTAGAATGAATGGAAGCCAATGCACACAACACTCCTCCTACAAATTGCCTTGATACTTGTTGTGAAATCACAGCACACTCTTGAAACAGAACCAAACTGCAGTGTTTTCAAAGGGAATGTTCCAGGAATTCCGTAGTTTTCTCTGCTATACAAGTTATATTCACATTCGTCCTAATAGGAACGAAAGGAAGCCAAGGCAAAAAACACTTTTCCTACAAAATGCCTTGATGCCTTGGTCAAATACACAGCACACACTTGAAACGGATGTAAACTGCAGTGTTTGAACAGAGCATGTACCAGGAATTCCTTAGTTTTTTCTGAGAAACAAGTGTTGTGTGCATTCGTTCATTTTAGAATGAATGGAAGCGAAGCACACAAAAACGCCTCTTAAAAATTGCCTTGATACTTGTTGTGAAATCACAGCACACTATTGAAATAGAATCAAAATGCAGTGTTTTGGAAGGGCATGTTCCAGGAATTCCGTAGTTTTACCTGCTATACAAGTGATATTCACATTCGTCCTAATAGGAACGAAAGGAAGCCAATGCAAAAAACACTCTTCCTACAAAATGCCTTGATGCTTTGGTGAAATACACAGAACACACTTGAAACAGATGTAATCTGAAGTGTTTTCACAGAGCATGTACCTGGAGTTCATTAGTTTTTTCTGAGAAACAAGTGATGTGCGCATTCGTACTAATTGGAATGAATGGAAGCCAATGCACACAACACGCCTCTTACAAATTGCCTTGATACTTGTTGTAAAATCACAGCACACTCTTGAAATAGAACCAAAATGCAGTGTTTAGAAAGGGCATGTTCCAGGAATTCAGTAGTTTTCTGTGCTATTCAAGTGATATTCTCTTTCCTCCAAATAGGAACGAATGGAAGCCAAAGCACAAAACCGTTTCCTACAAAATGCCTTGATGCCTTGGTGAAATACACAGCACACACTTGAAACAGATGTAAACTGAAGTGTTTTCACAGAGCATGTACCAGGAATTCATTAGTTTTTTCTGAGAAACTAGTGATGTGCGCATTAGTCCATTTAAGAATGAATGGAAGCCAATGCACACTACACGCCTCCTACAAATTGCCTTGATACTTGTTGTGAAATCACAGCACACTCTTGAAATAGAACCAAAATGCAGTGTTTAGAAAGGGCAAGTTCCAGGAATTCCGTAGTTTTCTATGCTATACAAGGGATATTCACATTCGTCCTAATAGGAACGAAAGGAATCCAATGCAAAAAACACTCTTCCTACAAAATGCCTTGATGCTTTGGTGAAATACACAGCATACACTTGAAACCGGCGTAAACTGAAGTGTTTTCACAGAGCATGTACCAGGAATTCATTAGTTTTTTCTGAGAAACAAGTGATGTGCGCATTCTTCCTAATTAGAATGAATGGAAGCCAATGCACACAAAACGCCTCCTACAAATTGCCTTGATACTTGTTGTGAAATCACAGCACACTCTTGAAATAGAAACAAAATGCAGTGTTTTGGAAGGGCATGTTCCAGGAATTCCATAGTTTTCTCTGCTATACAAGTGATAATCACATTCGTCCTAATAGGAACGAAAGGAAACCAATGCAAAAAACACTCTTACTACAAAATGCCTTGATGCCTTGGTGAAATACACAGCACGTACTTGAAACTGATGTAAATTGCAGTGTTTTAACAGAGCATGTACCAGGAATTCCTTAGTTTTTTCTGAGAAACAAGTGATGTGTGCATTCGTTCTAGTTAGAATCAATGGAAGCGAAGCACACAAAACGCCTCTTAAAAATTGCTTTGATACTTATTGTGAAATCACAGCATACTATTGAAATAGAACCGAAATGCTGTGTTTTGGAAGGGCATGTTCCAAGAATTCCGTAGTTTTACCTGCTATACAAGTGATATTCACATTCGTCCTAATAGGAACGAAAGGAAGCCAATGCAAAAAACACTCTTCCTACAAAATGCCTTGATTCCTTGGAGAAATACACAGAACACACTTGAAACAGATGTAAACTGAAGTGTTTTCACAGAGCATGTACCAGGAATTTATTAGTTTTTTCTGAGAAACAAGTGATGTGCGCATTTGTCCTAATTAGAATGAATGGAAGCCAATGCACACAACACGCCTCTTATAAATTGCCTTGATACTTGTTGTAAAATCACAGCACACTCTTGAAATAGATCCAAAATGCAGTGTTTTGAAAGGGCATGTTCCAGGAATTCAGTAGTTTTCTGTGCTATATAAGTGATATTCACTTTCCTCCAAATAGGAACGAATGGAAGCCAAAGCACAAAACATTTTCCTACAAAATGCCCTGATGCCTTGGTGAAATACACAGCCCGTACTTGAAACCGATGTAAACTGCAGTGTTTTCACAGAGCCTGTACCAGGAATTCATTAGTTTTTTCTGAGAAACATGTGATGTGCGCCTTAGTTTTAATTAGAATGAATGGATGCCAATGCACACAACACGCCTCCTACAAATTGCCTTGATACTTGTTGTGAAATCACAGCACACTCTTGAAATAGAACCAAAATGCAGTGTTTTGAAAGGGCATGTTCCTGGAATTCAGTAGTTTTCTGTGCTATACAAGTGATATTCACTTTCCTCCAAATAGGAACGAATGGAAGCCAAAGCACAAAACCGTTTCCTACAAAATGCCTTGATGCCTTGGTGAAATACACAGCACACACTTGAAACCGGCGTAAACTGAAGTGTTTTCACAGAGCATGTACCAGGAATTCATTAGTTTTTTCTGAGAAACAAGTGATGTGCGCATTCTTCCTAATTAGAATGAATGGAAGCCAATGCACGCAACACGCCTCCTACAAATTGCCTTGATACTTGTTGTGAAATCACAGCACACTCTTGAAATAGAAACAAAATGCAGTGTTTTGGAAGGGCATGTTCCAGGAATTCCGTATTTTTCTCTGCTATACAAGTGATAATCACATTCGTCCTAATAGGAACGAAAGTAAGCCAATGCAAAAAACACTCTTACTACAAAATGCCTTGATGTCTTGGTGAAATACACAGCACGTACTTGAAACTGATGTAAACTGCAGTGTTTTCACAGAGCATGTACCAGGAATTCATTAGTTTTTTCTGAGAAACTTGTGATGTGCGCCTTAGTTTTAATTAGAATGAATGGATGCCAACGCACACAACACGCCTCCTACAAATTGCCTTGATACTTGTTGTGAAATCACAGCACACTCTTGAAATAGAACCAAAATGCAGTGTTTTGAAAGGGAATGTTCCAAGAATTCCGTAGTTTTCTCTGCTATACAAGTGATATTCACATTCGTCCTAATAGGAACGAAAGGAAGACAAAGCAAAAAACACTCTTCTTGCAAAATGCCTTGATTCTTTGGTGAAATACACAGAACACACTTGAAACAGATGTAAACTGAAGTGTTTTCACAGAGCATGTACCAGGAATTCATTAGTTTTTTCTGAGAAACAAGTGATGTGCGCATTCCTCCTAATTAGAATGAATGGAAGCCAATGCACACAACCCGCCTCTTACAAATTGCCTTGATACTTCTTGTGAAATCACAGCACACTCTTGAAATAGAACCAAAATGCAGTGTTTGGAAATGGCATGTTCCAGGAATTCCGTAGTTTTCTCTGCTATACAAGTGATATTCACTTTCCTCCAAATAGTAACGAATGGAAGCCAAAGCACAAAACCGGTTTCCTACAAAATGCCTTGATGGTTTGATGAAATACACAGCACACACTTGAAACAGATGTAAACTGAAGTGTTTTCACAGAGCATGTATCAGGAATTCATTAGTTTTTTCTGAGAAACATGTGATGTGCGCATTCCTCCAATTGAGAATGAATGGAAGCCAATGCACACAACACGCCTCCTACAAATTGCCTTGATATTTGTTGTGAAATCACAGCACACTCTTGAAATAGAACCAAAATGCAGCGTTTTGAAAGGGCATGTTCCAGGAATTCCGTAGTTGTCTCTGCTATACAAGTGATATTCACATTCATCGTAATAGGAACGAAAGGAAGCCAATACAAAAAAAACTTTTTCTACAAAATGCCTTGATGCCTTGGTCAAATACACAGCATACACTTGAAACGGATGTAAACTGCAGTGTTTTAACAGAGCATGTACCAGGAATTCCTTAGTTTTTTCTGAGAAACAAGTGATGTGTGCATTCGTTCTAGTTAGAATGAATGGAAGCGAAGCACACAAAACGCCTCTTACAAATTGCCTTGATACTTGTTGTAAAATCACAGCACACTATTGAAATAGAACCAAAATGCTGTGTTTTGGAAGGGCATGTTCCAGGAATTCCGTAGTTTTACCTGCTATACAAGTGATATTCACATTCGTCCTAATAGGAACGAAAGGAAGCCAATGCAAAAAACACTATTCCTACAAAATGCCTTGATGCCTTGGTGAAATACACAGAACACACTTGAAACAGATGTAAACTGAAGTGTTTTCACATAGCATGTATAAGGAATTCATTAGTTTTTTCTGAGAAACAAGTGATGTGCGCATTCGTCCTAACTAGAATGAATGGAAGCCAATGCACACAACACGCCTCCTACAAATTGCCTTGATACTTTGTGTGAAATCACAGCACACTCTTGAAATAGAACCAAAATGCAGTGTTTTGAAAGGGAATGTTCCAGGAATTCCGTAGTTTTCTCTGCTATATAAGTGATATTCTCTTTCCTCCAAATAGGAACGAATGGAAGCCAAAGCACAAAACCTTTTCCTACAAAATGCCTTGATGCCTTGGTGAAATACACAGCACGTTCTTGAAACCGATGTAACCTGCAGTGTTTTCACAGAGCATGTAACAGGAATTCATTAGTTTTTTCTGAGAAACATGTGATGTGCGCCTTAGTTTTAATTAGAATGAATGGAAGCTAATGCACACAACACGCCTCCTACAAATTGCCTTGATACTTGTTGTGAAATCACAGCACACTCTTGAAATAGAACCAAAATGCAGTGTTTAGAAAGGGCATGTTCCAGGAATTCCGTAGTTTTACATGCTATACAAGGGATATTCACATTCGTCCTACTAGAAACGAAAGGAAGCCAATGCAAAAAACACTCTTCCTACAAAATGCCTTGATGCCTTGTTGAAATACACAGAACACACTGTAAACAGATGTAAACTGAAGTGTTTTCACAGAGCATGTACCAGGAATTCATTATTTTTTTCTGAGAAACAAGTGATGTGCGAATTCGTCCTAATTAGAATGAATGGAAGCCAATGCACACAACACGCCTCTTACAAATTGCCTTGATACTTGTTGTGAAATCACAGCACACTCTTGAAATAAAACCAAAATGCAGTGTTTTGAAAGGGCATGTTCCAGGAATTCAGTAGTTTTCTGTGCTATACAAGTGATATTCACTTTCCTCCAAATAGGAACGAATGGAAGCCAAAGCACAAAACCGTTTCCTACAAAATGCCTTGATGCCTTGGTGAAATACACAGTACACACTTGAAACAGATGTAAACTGAAGTGTTTTCACAGAGCATGTACCAGGAATTCATTAGTTTTTTCTGAGAAACAAGTGATGTGCGCATTCGTCCAATTAAGAATGAATGGAAGCCAATGCACACAACACGCCGCCTACAAAGTGCCTTGATACTTGTTGTGAAATCACAGCACACTCTTGAAATGGAACCAAAATGCAGTGTTTGCAATGGGAATGTTCCAGGAATTCAGTACTTTTCTCTGCTATACAAGTGATATTCACATTCGTCCTAATAGAAACGAAAGGAAGACAATAGAAAAAACACTTTTCCTACAAAATGCCTTGATGCCTTGGTCAAATACACAGCACACACTTGAAACGGATGTAAACTGCAGTGTTTTAACAGAGCACGTACCAGGAATTCCTTAGTTTTTTCTGAGAAACAAGTGATGTGTGCATTCGTTCTAGTTAGAATGAATGGAAGCGAAGCACACAAAACGCCTCTTACAAATTGCCTTGATACTTGTTGTGAAATAACAGCACACTATTGAAATAGAACCAAAGTGCTGTGTTTGGAAGGGCATGTTCCAGGAATTCCGTAGTTTTACCTGCTATACAAGTGATATTCACATTCGTCCTAATAGGAACGAAAGGAAGCCAATGCAAAAAACACTCTTCCTACAAAATGCCTTGATGCCTTGGTGAAATACACAGAACACACTTGAAACAGATGTAAACTGAAGTGTTTTCACAGAGCATATACCAGGAATTCATTAGTTGTTTCTGAGAAACAAGTGATGTGCGCATTCGTCCTAATTAGAATGAATGGAAGCCAATGCACACCACACCCCTCTTACAAATTGCCTTGATTCTTGTTGGGAAATCACAGCACACTCTTGAAATAGAACCAAAAAGCAGGGTTTTGAAAGGGCATGTTCCAGGAATTCCGTAGTTTTCTGTGCTATACAAGTGATATTCAATTTCCTCCAAATAGGAACGAATGGAAGCCAAAGCACAAAAACCATTTCCCACAAAATGCATTGATGCCTTGGAGAAATACACAGCACACACTTGAAACAGATGTAAACTGAAGTGTTTTCACCGAGCATGTACCAGGAATTCATTAGTTTTTTCTGAGAAACTAGTGATGTGCGCATTCATCCATTTAATAATGAATGGAAGCCAATGCACACAACACGCCTCCTACAAATTGCCTTGATACTTGTTGTGAAATCACAGCACACTCTTGAAATAGAACCAAAATGCAGTGTTTAGAAAGGGCATGTTCCTGGAATTCCGTAGTTTTCTATGCTATACAAGGGATATTCACATTCGTCCTAATAGAAACGAAAGGAATCCAATGCAAAAAACACTCTTCCTACAAAATGCCCTGATGCTTTGGTGAAATACACAGCATACACTTGAAACGGATGTAAACTGCAGTGTTTTCACAGAGCATATACCCGGAATTCCTTTGTTTTTTCTGAGAAACAAGTGATGTGCGCATTCGTCCTATTTAGAATGAATGGAAGCCAATGCACACAACATGCCTCTTACAAATTGCCTTGATACTTGTTGTAAAATCACAGCACACTCTTGAAATAGAACCAAAATGCAGTGTTTTGAAAGGGCATGTTCCAGGAATTCAGTAGTTTTCTGTGCTATACAAGTGATATTCACTTTCCTCCAAATAGGAACGAATGGAAGCCAAAGCACAAAACCGTTTCCTACAAAATGCCTTGATCCCTTGGTGAAATACACAGCACACACTTGAAACCGGCGTAAACTGAAGTGTTTTCACAGAGCATGTACCAGGAATTCATTAGTTTTTTCTGAGAAACAAGTGATGTGCGCATTCTTCCTAATTAGAATGAATGGAAGCCAATGCACACAAAACGCCTCCTACAAATTGCCTTGATACTTGTTGTGAAATCACAGCACACTCTTGAAATAGAAACAAAATGCAGTGTTTTGGAAGGGCATGTTCCAGGAATTCCATAGTTTTCTCTGCTATACAAGTGATAATCACATTCGTCCTAATAGGAACGAAAGGAAGCCTATGCAAAAAACACTCTTACTACAAAATGCCTTGATGCCTTGGTGAAATACACAGCACGTACTTGAAACTGATGTAAATTGCAGTGTTTTAACAGAGCATGTACCAGGAATTCCTTAGTTTTTTCTGAGAAACAAGTGATGTGTGCATTCGTTCTAGTTAGAATGAATGGAAGCGAAGCACACAAAACGCCTCTTAAAAATTGTTTTGATACTTAATGTGAAATCACAGCATACTATTGAAATAGAACCAAAATGCTGTGTTTTGGAAGGGCATGTTCCAAGAATTCCGTAGTTTTACCTGCTATACAAGTGATATTCACATTCGTCCTAATAGGAACGAAAGGAAGCCAATGCAAAAAACACTCTTCCTGCAAAATGCCTTGATGCCTTGGAGAAATACACAGAACACACTTGAAACAGATGTAAACTGAAGTGTTTTCACAGAGCATGTACCAGGAATTCATTAGTTTTTTCTGAGAAACAAGTGATGTGCGCATTCGTCCTAATTAGAATGAATGGAAGCCAATGCACACAACACGCCTCTTATAAATTGCCTTGATACTTGTTGTAAAATCACAGCACACTCTTTAAATAGATCCAAAATGCAGTGTTTTGAAAGGGCATGTTCCAGGAATTCAGTAGTTTTCTGTGCTATATAAGTGATATTCACTTTCCTCCAAATAGGAACGAATGGAAGCCAAAGCACAAAACCTTTTCCTACAAAATGCCTTGATGCCTTGGTGAAATACACAGCACGTACTTGAAACCGATGTAAACTGCAGTGTTTTCACAGAGCATGTACCAGGAATTCATTAGTTTTTTTTGAGAAACATGTGATGTGCGCCTTAGTTTTAATTAGAATGAATGGATGCCAACGCACACAACACGCCTCCTACAAATTGCCTTGATACTTGTTGTGAAATCACAGCACACTCTTGAAATAGAACCAAAATGCAGTGTTTTGGAAGGGAATATTCCAGGAATTCCGTAGTTTTACCTGCTATACAAGTGATATTCACATTCGTCCTAATAGGAACGAAAGGAAGACAATACAAAAAAAACTTTTCCTACAAAATGCCTTGATGCCTTGGTCAAATACACAGCACACACTTGAAATGGATGTAAACTGCAGTGTTTTAACAGAGCATGTACCAGGAATTCCTTAGTTTTTTCTGAGAAACAAGTGATGTGTGCATTCGTTCTAGTTATAATCAATGGAAGCGAAGCACACAAAACGCCTCTTAAAAATTGCCTTGATACTTGTTGTGAAATCACAGCACACTATTGAAATA
>PVLA01019896.1:0-11301 GCA_004027455.1 Hydrochoerus hydrochaeris
GAGAGAGAGAGAGAGAGAGAGAGAGAGAGAGAGAGAGAGAGAGAGAGAGGATGCAGTGGTGAAGTGGTGAAGGATCACAGTATGGTGGGAAGAGAGAGGCAGCTCTGTGGGTTGGGGGACCTCATGTGTGGTCCTGTGTATGCTAATCCATTGAAGGAGGAAAGTCCAGTCTGACTCTTCCATCCTGTGCATAGGTGTGACATCTGTCTCAGGGATGAGGAGGTTCTTGGATAACTAGAAATTGAGGAGAATAAAGAAACTTGTATGTAGTTGCTGTGAAAGTGAAAAAAAAAACTGAAAATAGATTTACAGTTGTGGATATTCAGGAGAAGGAGTTGACTATATATTTGCAAGATCCCAGGCTTCTGATTTGTACCATTTTCTCCAGTAGAAAAAACAGGTAGTGAACTTTTTTCTTTGAAATGCCTCATGTAATGTATGTGCCTACACATGGAAAATGAGTATGTTTATTGTCATCTGTCAAATTAACTTTGTGTTCTCAAGTCACCACTGAAATCCTGGGATCAGAAGCTTCCACAAAAACTTTTGCAATTAAAGGAACAAATGATCTTTACTACTCTTCCTTTTCCTGGATATCTTGGACAGTTTAGGAGCATAAAGCCTGCCTTCTTTTTAACAGTTATTTTGATTTATATAGCAATAAATTTCAGGGCAGCATTTTCAGATTTTTTTCCTTTTCTGTTGTTGCTGTGTTTTTTTCTTGATGTTTGTTGCTCTTTTGTCTTTTTAATATTTTTATTTTTATTATTGGAGACAACATCTTGCTATATAGTTCATGCTGGACTTGAATGCACTATATGGTGCAGGCTTGCCTTGAAAACTCTTGCCTCAGTCTCCAAAAAGGTAGGAGGATAGGCATGTGTCACCTGTCTAGCTTCTGATTTTGAGCTGCAAATGGAATGTGTCACCCTGTTAGCTTCTGATTTTAAGCTGGAAATATATTAACCTACTTTGTCCATGAGTAGTTGTGAAAATGTGTCAAAGTCTCACAATCAATGCAAATCTTTTTTTACTTTTTATTTTATTTTAAAGAGAATGAAACAAAAGAGGACAGATCTAAGCAGATCAGAACAAAACAATGTAAGTAACACAGCAATTCACAACAAGAAAATTGGATATTAACAGTAGCTATCATAATGTCTCTTTCTTTGAAACAGTTGAGCTTAGCTTTATACACAATAATGTCAAACATAACAAAGTAGAATAAACAACTCAAGAGAATGGAAGTATTACAAGGCATTCTGAACCAAATAACTGAAGATGAATGATGATTGCTAAATTATCTTGTTTTCCATAAAAATTTTGTTTTTGCTATCATACAAAATAAAATCCAGTAAGACACAATGTGATAGAACAAATGGTAAAAGAAAAACAAGAGCATGGTAGGACTTCAGAACAAGATGTTATTAAATCAACAATGGCTGCCATATTGTCTTGTTTTCAAAGTAACTATTCATATCATCACATATATTAAGATCAAACAAAACAGAATAAAACCAATACAACCAATGAATGAAAACGTAAGACATCAAAGCAGTACAATGGTAAACCATGATTTCCATAAAATCTTCTATACTCTTTACCATTTTTTACAAAGTGAGACTATACAGTATTTATACATGTGAGTTTGATTCATTTCACTTATGAGTATAGCCTCAAGATGCATCCATTTATTTATAAATATCTCAATGTGATAGCTGAGTGGTACTCCATTGTATGAAAGTAACACAATTTTTTTTATCCATTCCTTGGTCGATGGGCACTTAGGTTGTTTCCAAGATATGGCTACTAGAAATTGTGTCACTATAAAGATGGGTGCACATATATCATTGTTGTAAGATGTTTTCAGGTCTTCTGGGAATTTGCCTAAAAGTGGAAAAGCTAGGTCAAATGGGACAACCAACCCCAGGTTTTGAGGAATCTCCAGATTGACCCCAACAGTGGTTGACCAGTCTGCACTCCCATCAAGAGTGCAGAAGAGTTTCTTTTTCCCCACAGACTCCCCAGCATTTGTTGTTGGTAGTTTTGTTGATCCTGGACATTTTTTCTGGAGTGAGATGGTATCTCAGTGTGTTTTTAATTTTCATTTCTCTAATGACGAATGATGATGAACATTTTTCATGTATTTATTTGCCATTCATATTTCTTCATCTGACAACAGTGGGTTCATACTGGATACCCATTTTTGGATTGGGTCTTTGAATTTCAGGGGTCTGATTTTTTTTTAATTCTTTATAAGATATAGACAGAAGTCCTTTGTCTGAGGGACAGTTCACTAATATTTTTTTCTCAGATTGTAGGTTTTCTATTTGCTCTGCTGGAGATTTCTTTGCACATGCAGAAACTCTTTAATAAGATGTGATCCCAGTTATTGATTCTGGGAAGTATTTCCCATGCAGTTTGGTTCTTATTCATGAATTCTCTACCTACCCATATGTCTTGAAGATATTTAGTAATTTGTCTTGCAACAGATTTAGTGTTTCTATTTTAATATTTAGATCTTTGATCCATTTGTATTTTAGTTTAGTACATGGTGATAGGCATGGATCAAATTTTTTCAGCATATGGATAGCCAATTTTTCCAGCATCATTTATGAAAAAGACTGTCATTCTTAAAATGAGCATGCTTGGCCCGTTTATCAAGGATAAGGTGGTTGAGTGTGCTCATAGTTGTATCTTCTAGTCTATTCCATTGATCTTCAGGTCTGTTTTTTTCCAATACCATGTTGATTTTATTACAGTAACTTTGTAGTATAACTTCAGGTCAAGGATTGTGATGCCTCTTGCCTTGGCTTTGCTGCTTAGAATTGCCTTTGCTATTCTAGGTCTCTTCTGGTTCCAGATAAATTTGAGGAGTGATTTCTCAGGATATATGAGGTATGTTAGTGGTATTTTCATTGGGATTGCATTGAATCTGTGTAACAATTTTGGGATAATGGACATTTTCACAATATTTATTCTTCCTATTCATGAACAAGGGATGTCTTTCAATTTTGTGAGGTCCTCTTCAACTTCTTTTTTCAGGGTATTATAATTTTCCCTTTACGACTCTTTTACAACTTTCATTAGATTAATTCCTAAGTATTTCATTTTTTTTTGGATGCTAGTGTGAAGGGTTTGGCTTCTCTTATTTCTCTCTTGGTGATTTTGTTGTTAGTGTATAAGAATGCTATTGATTTTTGAGTATTGACTTTGTATCCAGCTACATTGCTGAATTTATTTATTATATCTAAGAGTCTTCCAACAGAGTTTTGGGGGTCTTGTATGTAGAGTATCATGTCATCTGCAAATAATGATAATTTAACTTCCTTTCTTATCTTTATTCCTTTTATTTTTCTCTTATCTAATTGTACTAGCTAGTATTTCCAGTACTTTATTGCATAGTAGCAGTGATAATGGATATCCTTATCTTGTGCCTGATTTCAAGGTAAAGGCTTTCAGTTGTTGGCCATTTAATATGACACTGGCTGTTGGTTTGTCATAGATGGCCTTTATCATATTGAGGTAAAGACCATGTATTCCAGTTCTCTGTAAGGTTCTTATCATGAATGGGTGGTTGGATCTTATCAAAAGCTTTTTCTGCATCTATAGAAATGATCATGTGATTCTCACTTTTGGCTCTATTAATATGGTGGATTACATTTACTGATTTACGTATGTTGAACCAACCCTGCATGCCTGGGATGAATCCCACTTGGACATAGTGCATAATATTTTTGATGATTTGCTGCATCCTGCTTGCCAATATATTAATGAGAATTTTTTATCTATTTTCCATAGGGAGATTGTAGTTCTCTTTTTTATTTGGGTCTTTCTCAGGATTTGGTACTAGAGTGATATTTACTTCCAGGAATGACTTATGGAGAATTGCTTCACTTTCAATTTCATTGAAGAGTATCAGCATTAAGTCTTCTTTGAATTTCTTGTAGAATTCCACAGTGAATCTATCTGGGCCAGTGCTCTTCTTTGTTGGTAGGGACTTGATTACATTTTCAATTTCATTAACAGAAATTGGGTTATTCAACAGTTTTACATCTTCTTGATCCAGCTTTGGTGGTTCATATGTTTCTAGGAATCTGTCCATTTCTTCTGTGTTATCAAACCTATGAGAGTAGAGGTTTTCAAAAATGGTGTTGATGATCTTCTGTATTTCCACAGGGTCAGTAGTGATTTCTCCTTTTTCATTCTGTATTGCATGAATTTTAATCTCTTCTTTCCTTTTTAAAATTAGATTAGTTAAGGACTTGTCAATTTTATTTATTCTTTCAAAGAACCAACTATTTGATTCATTGATTCTTTGAATCATTTTTTTAGTCTCTATTGCATTAATTTCTTCTCTGATCTTTATAATTACCTCCCTTCTTTTGGCTTTGGGCTTAGCTTCCTCTTTGTTTTCTAGATGTTTCCGGTTAAAATCAGGTTGCTTATTTGTGTTCTTTCTGTTTGCCTAATGTGGGAACTCAGTGCAATATTTTTTCTTCTGAGGCCCACTTTCATTGCATCCCACGGGTTCTGGTAAGTTGTATTTGTATTTTTGCTTCCTTGTAGATATTGTTTAATTTTTCTTTACTTTCCTGTGTGACCCACTGAATGCTCAACAGTGTATTATTTAATTTTTATGTGTTTGTGTGGGTTTTGTAGTTACTTTTATCATTAATTTCCAGTTTCATGGTGCTATGATCCGATAATGTGCATGGGATAATTTCAGTGCTTGTGAATTTACTTAAATATGTTCTGTGGGTTAGTATATGGTCCATTTTAGAGAATGTCTCATGTACTGCTGAGAAGAATGCATATTCTGATGTTGTTGGATGGAACACTCTGTATACATCAATCAAATCCATTTGTACATTGGTGTGATTAAGTTCTCTTATTTCTTTGCTGATTTTCTGTCTATTTGATCGTCCTTTTGTATCAATGGTGTAAATTTCTCCTTTTATAATTGTATTATTGCGTATTTGATTTTTCATTTCTGTTAATATTTGATTTTTCTAGTTGGGTGCTCTAGAATTTGGTGCATATATATTTAAGATTGTTATCTTTTCCTCTTGCAGTTTTCCCCTAACTAGTATGTAGTGACCTTCTTTATCTCTTTTGAACATTCTTGGTTGAAGTTCACATGTTGTGCAAACAGAATAGCTAACCCCAATATTTTTAAATTCCTGTTGCCTGGAGTATTGTTTTCCATCCTTTGACTTTCAGTCTATGAGATTCCTTTTGGTTTAGATGGGTTTCTTGTAGATAGCATATGGTTGGATGTTGTTTCTTGGTCCATTCTGCCAGTCTGCTTTGTTTAATTGATGAATTGAGGCCATTTGCATTAATGGTTATAACTCTCATATGTTGGTTTATTGGTGACATGTTATCTTTCTGATGTTGTATCTTAGCTTTCCATTCTGTTTAATTATCTGTCTTGCTTATTGGTTTTTACCTATGTGTATCTAGAGTGTCTTTCAGTATTCTTTGTAGGTTTGCTTTGGTGATCCTGAAGTTTTTCAGCTGTTTTTTGTCATGGAAGTATCTTATTTCTCCATTCATTTTGAATGACAGTCTTGCTGGGTACATCATTCTGGGTTGGAAATTGTTTTCTTTAAGGATCTGAAAAGCTTCACTCCATGCTCTTCTTGACTTCATTATTTGTGTGGAGAAGTCTGTTATTATTCTAATAGGTTTTCCCTTATAGTTGACCTGTCTTTTCTCTCTAATGGCTTTTAATATTCTGTTCTTATGTTGGATTTCCAGGATGGTTATTATTACATGTCTGGGTGTAAGTTTGTTTTGGTTATGGCTATTTGGATTTCTATATGCCTCACTAATTCACATGTCAGTTTCCATACTGATGTTTGGGAACTTTTCAGCTATTACTTCTGTAAATAGCATCTTGATATCATTTGTGTTTTCCCTTTCTTTTTCTTTTATCCCTATTAATCTTGTACTGTTTTCCTTTGCAACATCTTGTGGCTGTTGAATTGTTATTTCCTGATGTCTTGTTATTGTTAGAAGGTATTTCCTTTCCTGTTCACTAGCTGCAATCTTATCTTCTAGGTCTGAGATTCTATCTTCACTTTTGCTGAGGCAGTTTTTGCAACTTTCATTAAAGTTTTTGATTTCCTGTGTATCTCTTTGAATCTGCTTAATGCATTCTGTTTGTCTCTTAAACTGTTCATCCAGGGATTCTATCATTTTGCTTTTTTCCTCTAACTTTTTAGCTGTATCTTGTTTGGATGAATTCAGTATTACTTTCACTACTTTTATCATTTCTTCTTTTACCTGGGAAAATATTTCTGATTTGAGTTCCCTCATAGCTTCTTGTACTTGCTTCTTTATTTCAGTTGATATCATTTCATGAATTTCAGGTGTATGTGTAGTGTTTTCTTCTATGTACATGGCACCTAGGTTTTCTTGGGATGGGCTGGTATTTTGAGACTGCATCTTGGTCTTTTGTCTTGTTATTTTCCTATATTTCTGTGTTCCCAGCAATTTTCCAAAGCTTTCCCTTGTGGCATGTCACCGGCTTGAGTCCCCCTTCATTGGGCCTGGCTCTCCTGGTTGAATAAGTTCGCTGGGCACAATCCACTCAAGCCCACAGAACCTCTGGAGCCTATTCCAGTGTCCTAAGAGGGCTGATCGCATCCAGCCTCTAGGATCAATGTTTCCAAACTTTTCTGGGCCTGCCCTGGTGAGTTGCAACTCCCCTTGTGGCGTGGTGCTGGCTTGGCTCCAATGCAAATCTCTTAACCTACCTTGTCCATGAGTAGTTTGACAGTGTGTCAAAGTCTCACACTGTAAAGATGAGTACATAGGGTACCCTAGAAAACTATCCTTCAGTCTTGTTCAGTAACAAAATACCTGGTAAGACTCACACAGACAGGAATGCTCTCAGAAAGGCCAGCTTCTGTCAGAAAGATCGCTTCTTTGGAGCTCCAGGAGCTGCACTGAAGTGATACTGTGGTCTCTAGAGGTCTATGTCCAATGACCAAGGATCTTTGTGTTGGAAAACTGACCAACAAGTTCTGAGGATGGAAGCAGAGATGAGCCAACACAATTCAAAGTCTAGAGTCTTCTTCTATACTCTTTAACTTGTGTTATGTGAAGTGCCACACATATACAAATAAGGAGAACTGTATAATGAAGCCCAGGGTAATGGCGATCACTCAGCTGGCTATATGCCAATTTTTCACTTCATTTTTGCTAATCACATGTGCCTTGTTTCTTTCCTCTGGTCTAATTAGCCATCAACCATCTTTAAAAGCCACATCACCAATCCTGGGGAGGCTATATTCTTTATCTAGCTGCCCTAACTAACTAACTAACTAACTAACTCACTCCAACATACACAAGGTTTAATCTCTATCTGCAGGATATTGCAACTTCTCTAAAGCAATGAATGCAGCAGGCTACATGAAGCTCAAATTCTCCTTTTTAATTATAAGGAGATTTGTATCACTTCACATAGTATTTCATCTAAAAGATATGCATGTTTTAATGACATACTGCTCAGAAATAATTTCACATTAAATGTAGCATAAGTGTTAAATAGAATTGTAATTCTCACTGTTTTGCTTAATCAGACTGTGCATAAATATTTTAATAAAAATGTTGAATTTGAAATTCTATTTTTAAGAGTAGGGACTGTAATTAATATTTTCAGCACTCCATAATCCATGTCATACAGAAGGTAAATACAGGCAATTATGATCCAAGTAAAATAACTCTCCAAAAGAAAAAAAATTAGAAAAGAAGAATAAAATGGAAGCAAACCTTAAATAAGGAGGGGAAATGCTAAAGGGTGGGAAGGGAAAGAGGGACAAATGAGCTACCATGATAAGAACCTTACAGAGATTCCTAGGGCAATGATTTGAGATTTTCTCTTCCCTGAAATAGGCCACTGGAAAGTGTTTTTTAAAGACCAGAGCAATCACATTATGTATTGAGTGATGACTGAACTTGCAAGATAAAGTGTGGTTCAACAGCTACATCTGTGAAAAGTATGAGAAGAGTCCAAGCTGGTCTTGTATTTGGCAGGTAGGTTATCCAAAGGACTTTTTTAGAGAGTGGATTTGAGGAATGAGGGAAAGAATGGAACCATGACTGACACTGGGTTTGAGGCCAGATCGACTGTACAGTTTTACCATGGATTATTATGGATCTGAAGGAAGACCAGAGGAAAAAAAATTGAATGGATAACAAGTGTACCATGGATACAGTAAATGTGAGCTGTCAACTAGATAATCATGAGAAGGCACAGTGGACAATAATAGGTAAGAATGTGGAGTTTGAAGCTGGGAATAGAATTTCAGATATTAGTAGATTTATCAAAGCTCACATTACAAGTTATTTGAAGACATGACTGATAGAATGAATACTGATAGATAGGTGGACTCTCTTGAGTTTATCTCTTCCTCCTCCAAATCCAGGGTGTATTGTTCTGTCCAATTCTTCTAGCCTGAGGAAGTATTATATCTGGAGAACTTTATTAGGAGGGTCCCTGGCCTGCTAGCATCAGGATAAATCAGGTGAGTTCAAGAATTTGGCAGTAGATGGAAGAAGAGGGCCATAATCAGCTGGCAACTTGAGGTAGGCAGTAGTCCTTTGTCATGAAGGAAAGCATCAGACATACTTGTGCAGCCTATGGGAGTCTGAAGATGACTATCATTGAAAGAAATTATAGTCCAAGGCTTATTATGACCTTTTAGCAATTTGAGGAGAACTGAAAGGTAATTGTTATTTTTCATACCAATAAGACCTTTTATAGGGATTTAATAAATCTGTAGTACTTTGGTTTAAAGGTCCCAGATCCTATGCACTACTCATGGGTAGTATGTGTCTCTCTGTAGTTTTATTTCCTACCCTAGAATGTAGAATATGCACATGTTTGTAAATAATAAGCAGTCTTCAACATGAATGACACAGAGGTTTGGCAAATATAGTATTCATTAAATCTTGGAATGACTTTCATTCCCTGGTTAAAAATCTCAATTTAGATTCATTTTTTCTAATTTCATCAATCTTAGTTCTGAATAGCCATTTAATTCAGATGCTGCTCCTTCTAAGAAGTCTTTCTAGGACAATCCAAAAATAAGGCCTCTTTTAGGTTTTGTAAACATACATTTGCACAGCTTTCATTTGTAAAAGAACAAAATGAAAAGCATAAAAAGCAGAAAAGCAGTCAAAATACACAAAGCTAATCACATTTAAAGAATATTTATTATTCATTCCCTGATTTTGAATCCCTTCCCCTTTGTCACCAAATTTATGAAATTTTAATAAATTCATTGAACTTTTTAAGCTTTCAAGTGAATTCAGTACAAACTGATAAGTACACATGCATTTAAAAATAATTTCCTCCTCCAAATTATATTATTTATTTGAGTTTTGAAGAATTTAAAACCACAGCTTCTATATTACCCTGAAATGAGTTTTTGAAGCCCTAAAATACTAGATATATTTAATTTAATTTTATTTATTTATTTGGCTATTTTGCTACTGAAAATTGAACATACAACCTCATGCCTGACAGATAGGCACTTTTCCACTGAGCTATATCCCCAGTCCAGATATATTTTTAAAGACACAAAAATGTTGAAGAAAACAATAGAAAATTTATTTATTTATTTATTTATTTATTTATTTATTTATTGATACTGGGGATCGAACTCACAACCTCACACTTGCCAAGAAGGTGCTTATGCCACTGAGCTAAATCCCCAGCCCAAGAAAATTTATTAAATCTCTGGAGATGGAATAATTTCTAGAATTTAGATGACCATCCAAGTCAAAAGAAATGAAAGATTTTATTTCATTAACTAATATATAAGATTTGTTTACTGAAGATACAAAGATCTAATGTCTATTTTACACAAAGAAAGTGATGAAAAATAATTTTAAATGACAGTAAGAGGGCAAAGGAAATAAATCCCAAAAGACAAAGCATAACTTAAGATCAATATAGACACTAACGTTCAGTTTCATCATTTAGATTAATTCAACAAATTTATGCTTCAAACTTATGGAAAATGAAACAAATGTAAGAGGATAATATCAAAGAATAATAAATAAGCAAAAAAGTTGGAGTTTTAGACATTCTTTAAAACAATATTAATATCTGCAGCCATGTGAAAATTAGGAATTCATGCCCTGATATTTATGGTTGCACAAATATAGCAAACAGCCTGAAAATGATAGCCTTGTCTGTATTTGTTCTAAATAAGATCCTGTGTGTATCTAGCTACATTTGCAGGATCCTGCAATTTCTCGAGCTGTAGCCTAGTCTGGAGAGTTTGATCCCCCCACAGACCCACAGATCCCACTGTGAATTTAATGGGAGAAGAGAACCTGTGCAGAATCAGGACACAGGAGAATCGTGTGGCACTTCAACCACTGCTCAGCTCAGAGATTAAGTTTCATCCTTTGAAGATGTAAGGGACAGTTCATTTTCAGACACTTGCCCAAAAATCACCTTAGGTAATGAAATGCAGTACAGTAATATCAGCAGTGGTGGGTTCCTATAATTCCAGCATTCCAGGAGGCTGACACAGCAGGATTGGAGGTTGAACTCAACCTAGGGAGTTCAGGGACTTAGAAAAAAGCACAGGGTCTCAAAATAAAGGATAACATATGGGCTGTGAACACAGTTCAGTGACAAAGTCCAGGTCCAACATCACACACACATATGCACACACACACACACACACACACACACACATAACTCAGGGTTTAAAATGTATCCCAGTGACAGAGTTCTTGCCTAGAGTTCACTAGAGTGGCCAAGGCCCTGATGTTGATAATGAGAACACAAACCATGAAAAAGAGAGTAGAATGAAGTCTGTGATGGGAAGTTGGTATATTACAAGCATTAAGAAATGGTATGAGACAAGAAGTGGGTGGGTTACTATTCAGTAGCACAGGCAACTTGCACTCTCTTGAAAGGCTTTGGGGGCTTGTCCTAGCATGGATAAAGGTGTGAAATGTTATCTGAAAATCACTTTATTATGAAATCCATCACAAAAGTCTATGTAACAGGCTTCCAGCTTTTAATTAACATAATTGGAATTGTAGAAATCAAAGAACTAAGCTTATAGTAATATTAAACATAACAAAATAGTATAAAACCATTCAAGAGAATGAAAGTATTAAAGGGCATTCTGAACCAAATAACAGAAAATGAAAAAGCTTAAGAAAACAGAGCTTAGAGATCTTGAGATGTAACCAATGTTACATCATTAATGGGCATTTTAAAATATTTTCAGAAAGCCAGTTTTAACAATCTCCATTCTTTCA
>PVLA01019897.1:0-11292 GCA_004027455.1 Hydrochoerus hydrochaeris
GTTCGCCATCTCTGGTCATTTGAGAAATGCAAATTAAAACAGCTTCGAGATTCCACCTTACTCCGGAAAGAATAGCTGCCATCAAGAAATCAACTGATAACAAATGTTGGTGAGGCTGTGGAGAAAAAGGAACACTGCTCCACTGTTGGTGGGAATGTAGACTAGTGCAACCATTATGGAAATCCATACAGAGAATTCTCAGAAGACTAGGATTGGAAGTTCCATTCAATCCAGCTATCCCCACCCTGGGTATATTCCCCAAAGAACCAAAAACTTCATATCACAGTGATATATGTGCACCCATGTTCATAGCTGCACAATTTGTGATAGCTAAATCCTGGAAACAACTAAGATGCCCATCAACTGCAGAGTGGATGAAAAAGATGTGGCATTTTTATACAATGGAATATTATTCAGCTATAAAAAAGGATGATCTTGAGGCCTTCATAGGCAAATGGAGACAACTTGAGACTATCCTCATTAGTGAAATAAATAAGAATCATATTTATAAATATCATATTGTGTCTCTAGTGTAAAAAGTAAATAAGAACTGCAAGTGTAATAAAAACAAAATGTGTAATTGCTATTGTAAAAAAGAGATGAAAAGTGCTCTAATGGATATAACTGCATGTAAGTTTGAGTGTGTAAAATAGATGACCATATTGCTGAATCTTTGTTGGATATTTGAGCAAAACTGTTTGTAGTCTGACTGTTTGAATATTTACTATGTACCCTTTAACTTTGTAACTTGAACAACTACATCCAGGATGACAGCATGTAATTTATAAATTAGTGATTTCTTAGTGGGACTTTTTCTCATTCTCCTTTTTCTTTCTTTCTTTTAGAATTCTTGTTGCTACCCTTTTTTCTGTTTTGTTTTCATCTCTTTAAATAAAATTTTAAAAATGTATAATTGGTATTGTAAAAAAAGAAGAAATAGGAAGCACTGTAAAAGATATAGCTGCATGTATGTTTAGGTGTGTGGGATTGATGACCATATTTCTAGGTTCTTATTGGATTCTTGAACAGATCTGTTTGCACTCTCACTGCTTGAGTGTCCACTTTGTGTGCTTTAATTCTGTAACTTGAATAACTATTTCTAAAAGAACAATATGTAATGAATCAACTAATGATTTCTTACTATTTATCTTCTTTTCTTGAAATTCTGTAATATTTCTACTTTTTTCCTGTTTTTTTTTTCTCTTTAAATAAAAAAATATGAAAAAAAATCTTGGGGGTCATGGATCAAGTGAATAGCTGAAAAAGTTAAACACCTCTGGTTTTTTCTTCTTCTTTTGTTTCTTGAGCACTTTCATTGTCTTTTCCAACTTCTTATTTTTGGCACTTTTCTTCCCTGTAGCATATTGCATTAGTAGGTCTCTTGCTCTGGGTCCTCCCTTCTCAGATTCTGAGTCATTATCTTTTTTCTCATCTTCATCTTTCCCAAGGAAAAACCATAAGAGCAGTAACCAATATCTTGGTGACCTAGGAGAAGCATGTGGTCATGACAACATTGACCGTTTAGCATCATTCCAGATGTTCCTTCTGTAGAGCTCAATCACCATGTCCAAAGACATCTTGGCTGCAGTTGTATTTCTCTCTCAGCACAGTGTACATGAAATTCTGTAGTATTATGACCACTTTATTGTTCTTCTGTTTTACATTTATATTCTTAATATCAGTCACAATATGTGTGTATAAAGTGTTTCACAGAAGCTTATCACGGCAATGCAGAAGTTCAAAGAAGAGTTCTAACAGACTTGATGGACTGATGAGATTCTTATTTCTCAGCAAGATCAAAGCTTTGCAAAATGTCATTCAAAGATCTGGATCTAAGACAGTGTGATTATAGGAGAGATCTTTAAACTCTTGAGGAAAGTTACTTAGAGGTTCTGGATAGCAGTGACCAATCTGTGCCATAAACATCACCAGCTCTGCCAGTTCTTTGCTGGGTTTATTTGGTTGTAACTTGAAAACCTCCACATTGGGTTGGTAGTGATTATATTGCTGGAGAAACTCTTTGATGTAGGCCAGCGGGTCCTGCTTGATCAGATTCTGTAACTGTGGCAGGTTGCTGGGCAACTTGCTGTTGTTTCTGCTGGACATGCTGGCTGCAGGCTGGCTCCTCCCATAGTAACTAGAAAAACTTGCACCCAGCTCTTTGTGCATTTCTTAACACAATCAAATAGAAAAATAGAAATAAAGCCTCATTGATCAAGCTATAATTTTAAATAATAAAATATTTAAGAACAAAAACTCTTGTTTCTAGAGAACAAGATTTTGCAAGACATTTGTCTTTTGTTTGATACATTTATTTGCAATCTGAATGAAATTGTAGCTATGTGTGTATTTCTGCTGCAATTCAAAAATAGGACAAGACCATACAGGGCCCTGAGTGACAACTAAACAGTATATGCTTTGTTTTTATTACAGAGCTTCCAAGCACAGCTCACATGGCTTGACATTAGTGGTCAGCAAGAGACCCAAAACAACAATCACTTGCAGGAAAGAGGACAGCATGGGGTGGGGATGGACGAAGGCTGAGAGGCAGGAGGAGTATCAGACTAAACACTGAGAAACATCTTGTAATGGGCATGACTCAATGCACCTCACATTCTCATTTGCTACCTGGGTTCTGCACAGGAAATGGCTGGGCTGTCCAGCATCTTGGTAAGACTCATGTAGCCACCAAACTTCCTTCCGCTCCTGAAGGCACCTCTCCAAGGCCAAGAAGTGCCCTTTAATGATGTAATCCCACAAGTCTCTTCCCTTAGACCCAAGACAGTTTGTCATATCCAGCAAGAAGAATGGAGGAAAGGTAAGAGTTTATCCAGAACTTATTTCCAAAGCCACTGTTGAGTATTTCTGTTTAGTCCATATCTATATGGCTCCACACAGGGGCATAGTTTTGCTAATAAGAGGGCTATAGAAGGAAAAGACAAAAGACCTGATGCCCCCTCCTGGTAATTTTGGTGTTGATAGGGGACTCAAATATGATAACCAAGATTGATAATCAGGATCCATCCTGATCCATTTAACCTTAAAACTCATCTTGTGAACCTGTCTAAGATGAACTCAAGCACTGGTACCTTCTGTGCCAGCAATTACACACTGTGACCCAGTCAGATGTGAGACACCTGCAATATACACCTAGTAGCCCAGCCTGATCACAGATCTCAACCAGTTCTTGCCAGAAACTAGAGCCCAGTCAGCTGCCTCACCCAAATTCAGAGCAAAGGCAGTAATAGCCCAACCATCTAGAGAAACGAAAAGCATGCTTTGCCTGCCCAGGGTGAGTAGCAGTTAGTCCACTCAGAATCATAGGTGAAGCCAGAGTAAATGTGTATTCTGCCATAGAACAAGAATAAAACCAAAAAAATGAAAGTGGGAGACAGGGTAACCCATCTCTGCAAATGCCCCCATACTAAAAATGGTCACAGGAATTACAAAAATTCAGAAAGTTATGACATCTCCAAAAGAAACTAGAAAAGCTCCAACACTGGACCCTGAACAAAGGGAAATCCATGAAATGACAAAAAAATTCAGAATAATCCTCTTTTTAAAATCCTCTTTAATACAGGTAAGGTAGCACAAACCTGTAATCTCAGCACTTGAGAGGCTGAGGCAAGAGCATTGCTACAAGTTCAAGACCAGCCTAGTCTACATATGAGTTCAATGCTGGCTTGAACTGTAAAGAAAGATCCTGTCTTAAAAAGAAACAAAAACCAAAAAAATCCTCTCAACCTGAACTGCAGGAACTTAAGGATGAAGATAATGGCTGAGTAATCAATCATCTCCCACTGAGAGACAAATCTGAACTGCTAGTCATTCACCAAAGTACCTTCACAGAAGCTGAGGAAGCTGGGCAGGAGACCACAGTACACTGTTTCAGTGTGATAAGAAAGCATACATAAAGAAGGAAGGAAAGACTTGCCTGTGTCACCCTTCTCCCACCCCTAAGCAGCTCAGTGCATAGGGAGACATCTGCCTTTTGAGGGAAGGAAAGAAAATTAATTTCAAGTCTCAGAATTGGAACCCAGTAACAAGGCTTTTACAGACCCTGTTCCTGGAAGAGTCCCCAAAGACCAAGACTCTGGACATGCATTAGGTAGATGACCAAGGGACTGTCCACATCAGTCAGGACCCAACCTCAAACAGCACATCATGGAAGACTCCACCTGCTTGTTGGTAGTACGGGAAAGTAACCACATGACTTTGCCTTGGAGCCCAGTGCAAGATGCATTGAGTGAAATCCAGCAGTGGAATTTACAGACAGTCTCTAGAACTGCCTTGGCATCACACAGAGATCTGTGGCTAGAGCAAGAGACACCTTTTCTAGGCTACAGCATCACCAGCCTCAGCATGGTTGTTCATTTATGCTTAGATTAGGAAGGCCTTTGTAGCTGTGTGGCTGTATCAGTCAGTTTTCCTATTACCCAGACACAATACCCAACACCTGAAATCTGGAGAAGCAAAGGTTTAATTTAGGTCTTGATTACAGGTGACTTAATCCATGGTCCACTAGCTAAGGCAAAAATATGCTGGAGGGGCAGAGCAGAGTAAAGATGCTTCATTACTGGTCACCAGGATACAGAGACTTGGAACAGTACCAAAGAGGAAAGGGCCAGGCAGGAATCACGTAAAGAACCAAAGCATCCATCTCCACAACCCACCCAAATATTCCCAGAAGTGTGCTTCACTATTCCCATAAGCAGCTCCCAAACCAATCAAGTTAACAAATTTAATTATTACAGTGACTCAGGAGTAACTCAGCTTACTATCAGCATTGAGAGTTAAGCAACTACTTCCCCCAACAACAGCCCTGACCTCAGAGAACAGAGCTTGGACAAAGCTCCACCAAGTGGGGTTAAGACAGAATAGTGAGCACATGGCTTTGCCTTGGAACTTGGTATCAGGTCACTAAAACCTAACACTAGGCAAATGCCAACAACCTGTGTTACTAAGCAAGTGCCATGGATAGAGCCTTTGGATCTTTGCCTGGTCCCAGGCAGAGACACATGGCCTCAACTGACTGAACTTATATCCTGGCCAGTATTGCCTGTGACTGATTGCAGGGATCTCATTCATGAGTTTACCACAGCAGCAGGTAGATTGTTCTGGGTCTCAGTCTCCCCTTGTGCTAAACTGGTCTCAGTGGGCTGCGGGCTCTGAGTGTGACCAAGCATGTGGCAATGGGAGCAGTATGGACTATCCATTCCATCCTTCACCTAGTCCCATCCAGTACAATTCACAGTGTAATGATCTGTTTAGGGAAAGGAAAATGAATTTGGGGCAAGTCATTACATAGTAGACTCAAATTGATCCCTCTGTGATAAGACCCAGAGCCCAAGAAACCCAGAGTGTCATATACTGGTGACTAGACAAACTACCTGTGCCTACCATGACAAATGACAGAGGCTTGTAGAGACAAACTACACTTTTGAGGCACTAGATATAACCAGTGTATGTTTCAGACAAACTTGTGCTTGGCTGGCTCTCTAGTGGTGAAACAACAACGATACAGCAACAGTGAAATCAATTCAAACCTAAAGTTAAGGTACCCTCCAGTGTTAAAATAGCAGAAGTGACACTGGTTTAAAGAAACTATGCAACTTGCTTAGTTTCTGGAGGATAGGCACAAAGTCAGGTTATAAGCACTAAAATAAATAATAATCCTTCAACATGCTATTGAAGTAGTTAGACACCAACCATCAAGAAATTTTAAAGATGTTTAGGGTAGAATACATATTTAACATGTATGGCACATCAGATTCAATCCACACCACAAAAATAAATGAATAAAAAAGAAATAGAAGGAGGAAGAAGAGAAGAAGGAAATAAAATCTTCAGGGTACCATAACCTTGCCTAAATAAATTAAGGTGCCAAGATATGACTACACAATAAACTATATGTGTAAACTCTGGATGTGAAATTCAAAAAAAATGTTTTAGTGCAACTGGAAAGAGATATTAAGAAACAGCAAATGAAATAGCAATATTATCAGTGTTCTATCAGAGTATTCTCTTTAGAAATTGAAGTAAACATTAAAATATGAAGGAAATCTTGCAGGTGTACTAAATAAAACTAAAACCACAGTAGAAGGCACCAATAACAGAACAAATCAAAATGAGTATCGGTGGCTCAAAGTCAGGTCTTTTTACAACACAGAGCTCAAGGGCAAAAAAGTAACAATGATGAAGTGGAATTTTTAAAAATCTTATGAGAACATTATGGCAGCATTAAAGAACAAGTATTTGGGTTACTGATTCAATAGAGACTGAAGAAGCCAATGTGGTGGTACACAGCTGCAATCCCATCACTCAAGAGGCTGAAGCAGAAGGATTGATGTGAGTTTAAGGTCACCCTGGGCTACCAATGCAGTTCAAGGCCAGCCTGAATTGCATAATGAGACCATGACTCAAACAGACAAAAAAAAAGAAGGGAAAGTTCATTCAAAGAGATAATAGGAGAAAATTTCCCAAACCTAGGGTACAACACCCAGAACACACAATTTAATGAAATAGAAGTATATTTCTGCTTGCATTTTAGTCCATAGTTGGTTGGCTCCAAGGCAGAAAGGCATGGTGGAAGGGCCTGAACAGAGGGAAACAGCTCACATCATGATGGCCAGGAAGCACAGAGAGAAGAGAGGAACCAGAGAGAAGATGTCACCTTTCAGGTCATGCTTATCGTGATCTACCTCAAGCCAGTGCCTACCTCTTAACAGAAAATCAATTGTAGCCTCCTATTATAATTAAATCACCTTCCAAAACCCTTCCCTATGAATAAATGAGGCTTTGGGTAGACATCAAGGTATAATCCAGAACAACTGTTCAGAGCTCATAGTAATAAAAGAAATAAAAATGGTAGCCATAGCAAGCAGTGATCACTGGAATATAGTATTGGGGGACACTGTCAACTTGCACCTACTTCTCTGGCATTTAGAATAAGGATACACATGTGACTGCATTACTACTAGATAAAGGAAAAAGGAAACTCAGATCATAGTGAGGCTTAAACGACACTAAAATAAAATTTATTCTTTAGATATAAATCCTCACAGGCAAGCTGATATTGCTTGCTATTTTTGATGGCCTGGTTATATTTTTGGCAATTAAGGCTCCATAATAGCAGTTATTGACAGAGGGGTACTGACAGAGAGGTCAGATTATGGGAAGGAAGAGACTAAATATGTGAGTAGAATTTGGAAATACCCAGAAATGTCTCTATGAAGAGTCACATTACAAACCACTCTGGTCTCTGATTTGCCTGTGCAGGGAATCACAAGGGCTGCCCGGCATTTTGGTAAGCATTGCTTGGTTTCCAGCTTCTACTCCAGCTCCCTTAAGCATCTTGCAGTTGAAAAAACGTGGAAGGATTCTCTGATATCATGTAGTCCAAAAAAGGCTCTTTCTGTCCTGCACAAGTCAGCTCTCCACGTCCAAACAGAAAATAGGTAAGAGCATATACCAGGACCTACCTTATTTATAAAATTTGTTAAGGTTTTTGGTCTAAGCTTATAAAGCTACATACAGTCCTAAAACTTCCTTCAGAGAAGGGGAAGAGACGTAAAGCTTCCTCCTAAAATGAGCAAGGTGAATGTGAGTATTGCATCCCAGATCTGAGGCGCTATAAAGCTACATTTCAGGTGAGGTGAGTTGCAGCTCTCCAGGGCAGGCCTAGGAAAGTTTGGGACCATCTATCCCGGCGGCTGAGTGCCCGCCCAGCCCCCTTAGGACACTGGACTAGGCTCCAGAGGTTCTGCAGGCTTGAGCAGACCACGCCTAGTGACCTTCTTTCAACCAGGGAAACCAGGCCCACCACGTGAGGGGAGCCAACGCCACATGAGTCCCAGCAGCGGAGGGTGCAGGAGGTGATTTCCAACACATCCAGGGAAAGCTTTGGAACATCGCTGGAAACATGGAAATATAGGAAAATGATAAAGCTACATTTCATTGTTTTACTTGTTATTCTCCCATGGAACACTTGAGAAGAGACAAGAAAAAAGTGACCAACCCAGAATGATATAAATGAGAAGATTTTTTAGTTGAACATGGTTACGGGAACTTGACGATGCACAGTAAAGCACTCTAAGGCAAGCAGTAGAAAAAAGATACATACACCAGTCATTGGGGTGAGCAGGGGATGGAACGACAGCATGTTCATATCTACAGCAAGAAGGGATGACCAGGTAAGTGGAGAAATCCAGCAGCTGAAAAACCTGAATCTTGCCACATGTTGTCCAGTGTCCTGGTAGTGTCTCCCAGCAGCTCAAAAAGCACATATTCAAAATGAAGTACCCTGAGCAGGAACAAGAGAGATTCTCAGTTTCCTCCCACATCTTCACTGAGCCATGTAAGAGTGGGAAATTGTCCCTCTAAGGGAGCTTGAGATGGATGCATTTAATATGGATGCCTCTCTGCACCCCCAAAGGAAGATATGTGGTCTTTCCAGATGGGACCTTTTGTCCAGGTGACCTGCTAAACCAGGCAGCCATGACCACTCTTGTGAGGCAAGGGAAGCTTCAGGATCCTGATTATCTGGTCTTAATTGATTTCTGTCCACCTGTCATACTTCTCCTTATGTATTTTATTGGTTTTCCTTCCTTTCATTCCTGGAGATTTTCATGATGGGTCTTACTTCACACACAATTTTGACAGCCAACTTGCATTTACCCTTGGAATTACTGCTCTGTTTTCCCTCTCAGAGTCTCTTAAAACAGCGGACCCTGAGGCAACACTACCAGGTTCATCCCACTCAGTGTTAAATCAGGACAAATCACTCATCCCCTTGTGTTCCAACCCAGTCCACTGTAAAATGGAAGTAATGCTTGCACCTCATAGGTCCTTGAGAGGACTCAAATATAAAATATCTCATAAACTCTCAATCACATTCTATTTTTCATTCAAGTATGAGGTGCTGCATTAAAATCTGCATAAGCTTGTCGCTTCACATTACGAGCCTTGCACTTCTGTTTCACTCAAAGACACCTCTCATAAAAACTTTCATCTGCAGAACAAATTCTACAAAACATCTGGGAAAAGGAATTGAGTAGGTCTGTAGTGTACACTTCACAGCACAACATTTACTACTCTTTCTTTAAACATTTGCATACTTCAAGTAGCTCTTTCGATGGCCTCTTACTCTTTGATGTTTATATTCCTGCTCAACACAGCTCCAGCTTAAACTATACTCCCACACTGTACACCAAAATCCATCTAGGTGCTCAGCAAAGCTACTTTGAGTCTTCACCTGGAAGGCACACTAGTGACCAACTTTAATTATTTAAGATTACATTCGTAATGCTTCCTAACATATACAGCTGGCCACAAAAAGAATTCTGCTGAATGAAATTTTCTTCCTTTCATTTTTATCTGAGTGCTCTAACACCTCTAATTATAACTTCTTGTTTATTTTTCCAGTTAACCCAAATCTCCTACTACCATTATGCTCCTCATTCATGTACTCATTGATTAAATAGATACTGAGAACACAGCATGCCACACATAAAGCTAGACACTAGGGAAACAGAATTGCTGGCACTCCAAGCTGCTTAGCTATTCTGATTTAGTTCTACAGTGCCTGCTAAAGTCTCATATGCTCAGAGATGAGACTTTTGAAAGGTAATTGGATCATAGAGATATTGTACTCATTAGTGCATTAGTCCACTCACAAGTTCATAGCTGCAAGTGCTATAACACATAGTACCTAGTCAGAAGAGGTGGTCACTAGTGACTTTCCTTTGGAACATGCATCTCTCTCTCTTGATCCACTCTGCTCCACCTCTGCTTCCTGGCTTCCATGAGATGAACAGCTATCTTTTGTCAGACCTTTTCACCATGCTATTTCTGCCTCAGATCCAGCTAAGGATGAAAATTGCTGGAAACTGAGAGTCAATAACTTTCTTTTCCTTTAAGTTATGGGTATCAGATATTTATTTTGTCCCACAATAGGCAAGTGGCTAATGTATGAGTACACCAGAATCAGTCATCCCTATGCCTGTCTGAGCAAGTGGTAACAGTCTCCCAGTGCTCCAAAGCAAGGTTTCTTCATCCAACATGGACAGACCACAGTTAGTCACAAACATGGTCCTGATTCTTTGTCTTTTTTCAATTCTGCACCTAGAGAAAATTTCTGGCTCAGAACAGCATAATGTAATGAAAAATTCATAGTTCTTTCTTGTTCTCACAGACCCTATCTTAGATTTCCTTTTCCTTCCTCAATAAATTCAGGGTACACAGCATAACTTCTTGAAGGAATTTCTGAGATCTATGTGCATGAATGGACTATAGAATATTACTCTGAAGAGGACTCGTGCAGCACGAAAGAGACCACAGCACTTCCATTCAATAAGAATTGGTTTTGAGTCCAGGTCCTATGATACTCCAGCCTTTTTCAAATTACGTGACATAAACAAGCCTTTGTTTCCTCCCTGTAAAACAGGAGCAGTGATTCCCACATAGCACAGTGGTCCTGAAGATCAGACATCATGCAACAGTTTCTCAACTCTTATTTCTTTTCCCAGGGGCACAAATGGAGAGTTTGTGAGCTGCCGGAGTCCAGCTGTGGCAGGGCTAGGGTTTCCCAAAGGTGGACAGGGAGTTGGCAAGTGAGAGACAGAAAACACTGCACACCAGTCTGTGAGTGAATCTGAATCCGCCTTTATTTTTTAGAAGCTGGAATATATATTTGCCAACCCTGGCAGCAACCCCCAGCCCCAAGCAGGAAATGCCACAGGCCCAGGGCCAGGCAGGGACAATCCCAAACAATAGGTTTTAATTGACCTCAACTCCAAGCAGGAAGTGCCCCAGGCTCAGGGCAATAGGTATCAATTAACATCTCAATCTTGTCATTTAGTCAGCCCGGGAAATGCAAGCCAACACACCCAGATGCCCGCAGGAGGAAGAGATGCATGAGATCATCATGCCGCTCCCTACATTGTTTCCCTTATCACTTATGGGAGCAGCAGTCCCTCTGAGGACAGCGCCTGTCTTAGGTCAAGGACTCTTCACATGAACCCAACCAGGCCTTACCCGTCATGGGCCTGCAGGACAGCAATTGGTCCTGTGCCTGTCTTAGGCGGCTGGTGGTATAACATATGTGTCCTAGTTGCCTGTCTCTGGCTGCCTGTCCAGTGTCTCAGGGCAGTTGTCTCACAGGAATTTTGTAAATCCTCCTCCATGAGCTCTTTCACCCAAAGCTCCTGCATAAACTCTCTCACATTATTCACAGAAGGCAAAACCCCACAATCAGTCCTCACAAAGGGGTTATCTAGAGGGCCTCCAGCAACC
>PVLA01019898.1:0-11290 GCA_004027455.1 Hydrochoerus hydrochaeris
GATTTTTATAGTCATGTAGTGATTTTGTTCTCTGAATATCTTTGATCCATATTTGTTTGAATACATGGATATGGAACATGATTTCATGGATCTGTACAGCAGATTCCAGAGAACTTGTGTTTTCAGTTTAATAGTTTGCATTTTAAAAACATAATAAGTATATTCACTTTAAGGAATCAGGATATATCATATATATATACATATATATATATGTATATATATATGTATATTTGTATATATATATATTCCACTCTCTAATTGACATATCATGTATTTTTCAATTGCTATATCTATTAAGGGAGACAAAAATGTATATTTTTTAAAAAAGTTACCAAATTGAAATCATTAAAGTATTGAGAATATAACTATATATGAACAGTAACAATGAAAAATCAAATGTTGTTATCCATCATCTATCTAACAAATAATTATAATTCATATAAGCATTAAGAAAAAACATTGCATACATCCTTCTACATCCTTCCTAAGGCACATTTCACATCTTTGTTCCTCAAGCTATAGATTAAGGGATTCAACATTGGAATAACAAGAGTGTAAAATATAGTAGCCACTTCGTCAGTGTCAAAGGAGTGACTGGACTTGGGCTTCACGTACATAAATATCAAAGTCCCGTAGAACACTGTGACCATGGTCAGGTGGGACCCATATGTTGACAATGCTTTTTGCCTTCCCTCTGCTGATGTCATCCTGAAAATGGCTACAAGGATAAGCAGGAAAGAAAAAAGGAGTACTACAAGAGAGGAAACCAAATTAAAACCTGCCAAGATCAAAATTATCATTTCAATTTCATATGTATTTGAGCACAGCAAAATAACAAGAGAAGACTGTCAAAAAAGTGATTGGTAATCTTGTAGCTGCAAAATGATAAAGTGAAAAATTTTATGGTCATTTTAAGAGAGACAAATACACTGTAAAGATATGGAATTGTTACCAGCATTGGACATACTTTTGGAGACATTACAACAATGTACACCAGAGCAGATAGATATATAGTTATATAGCAGTCATAAGACATTCCAGACAGAATGAAAAGTTCACAATGATGATGAACACAAGAAAGAAAGCAAGTTGGGTGGCACAACAATAGTAAGAGATTGTATTTGGATCCACAACAAAATTTTACTAGCATTTTGGGGCCCACAGTTGTAGAGTAACCAAGATCAGTGAGAGACAGGTGTCTAAGAAAAAAGTACATGGGTGTTTGCAGCCTGGAGTCCACCAGGGTGGGACAGTCATGCCCATGTTTCCCACCAGTGAGATGATGTAGATGATGAGGAACAGTGCAAAGAGTGGAGCCTGCAGCTCAGGACGATTTGTGATTCCCAGAAGAATGAATTCATTCATCATTGTGAGATTGCACTTTTCCATTTAGCTTATTTGAGATAGAGACAACGTCATGTTCAATAGCTTTCCTGTGTCACCACGTGAGAGGCTTTTGTGCATGCCACGCTAGTGTAAATAAGATACTTTCAAACTTTCAGTTTACTTTATTAGAATATGAACTCAACTTACAAATATTAACATGTATAAGTGCAATTAACAGAGCTGAGGTAAATCAGGGTTCTTGCACAGGTTTCAATTTACTCACCAAAGATCATTGTCTAAGTCTAAGAATATATTTCTTGGCCCAAATGAGAGGTGGGCTGTTATTTGATTCAATGATTAGAGACCTGTGCACAGGCCCAAACACTAAGCTATAGTTAATTTATTGTCCAAAATGTTTGTATTTTTAAGATTTAGAGATACTTTAATAAGATTCATGGATAGATACATAGATTGAAAAACTTTAAAAGGTTGAAGCATTGATAAACTTTTAAGACATTCATATATGGATTATAATTATGAGATTCTTTGGGGTTTTCCAACTATATAATTGTAATCTCATAATGATATACATATATATATATATATATATATATATATATCATTAAAAATGAGATATATTTAATAATGTAAATACTTGCAGAAAGTATAGAAATTCCTCAGGCAAAACAGAAACCTGTTCAAACTTTAATGTCAATGAATTGTGACATGTGAATACATGATAGATATTCTTGAGAATTTGGAGGCTCTAGTTCAAGCATAAAAGCCAGGGAATTTGAAGGCTGATCTGTGATGGCAGGCAAAGATAGGCAAGCTCAAGCTGAAAGTAGATTTTCCCTTTTATCTATTGTTCCACTCAGGCTGAATGGATTGAATTGATGCCTTTTAATAAGGGCTATCTTCACCACAGTTTCTTTTTTCTTTTGAACAATTGATCTCCTATATATCTGTTTTGAAACTGTTTTTTGCTCTTTTTATTTCCATTATTTTCTCCTTAAAATAAAAAGAAGGTCTATTATATCTGTACTCTTTCAAATTCTAATGTCTCCAGGATACAAGGCCTCACAGATGGACCCAGAAATGATGTTCTTCAGCTATGTCTGCATCCTTTATCCCAGGCATGAAGGTATATCAATGTAGTCATTTCATTTTTATGAATATTTTGAACCCATATCAACTTGATACCTGTTTATACCTGTTTAAATTATATTATATCAAATAAAAGTCAATAAAAACGTACTAATTCTGCTGACTATGACATAACTAACTGGTATACTACCCAGACCACACTAATTTCTTTAACAGAGGCAGAGCTAAAGTTCTCCCAAGTTGTGTTGGCATTCAGTGAAACTCCATATGAAGACATTATAAAATTTATCATTGCATTTTATCCTCATGCACTATGTGGATGGGTGACAAATTCCTATCTGCTACAACACATACACTGAAAGCAAAAGCATGAAAAATGCTATTCCAAGCAAATGAAATTGAAAAGCAAGCAAAAAATAGCTACAGTTCTAGGCAAAAACAGACTTTAAGTCAAATGTTCAGAAGAGATGAGGAACACCATATTGATAGGAGCAATAATCAACTGAAAATTTATAATATTGTAAATATATATGAACCAAATATTCATATACCTAACATCACAAAATGCATGCTACTGGAGTATCCAAATACAAAACAATATACTTCTAAATGCATTAGAAATCAGAAATGAAATAAAAATGAAGAAATAGTATAAAATGAAAATAGAATTATAGTATACCAGCATCCAGAACCTGTGGGCAAAGGCAGTTCTAAGGGGAAAGTTTAGCTATGGCTACCTATATTAAAAACTCAGAGACCTCTCAATATAAGAACCTGACATGCCTTGTGAACATACAGGGTTTTTAAAAAAGCAAGCTTGTGCATGTTCCAGCTCCCACAAGGAATGTAGTGATTATGGCATGCATATACATACTAACAGGAATAAAAAATTTAAAAAATAAAATTATACTTTAAAAAACCTTGAATCCAGTAGAAGGAAAGTAATAGAGATCAGAGTTAAAATTAATGAACTAGATATGGAAAATACAAAGGATCAATTAAAATAGCATTCTTCTAAAAAATAAATGAAATTTATAAATTTACATGCAAGCTAACCAAAAAATACACAATTAATTAACTTTATTAATTATTAAAATTTACAAAATTGGGTAATAGGGACATTAAGACAGATACCACTCAAATACAGAGGATCATTACAGATTATTTTGAAAGTGCATATTACAGGGCCAAGGATATAGCTTAGTGGCACAAATGCCAGCCTAGGAAGTGTAAGTTCCTGAGTTCAGTTCCCAGTACAAACAAACAAACAAACAAAGCATATATCCCAATAAACTAAGAAATCTAGAAGGATTGAATGTATTGCCATACAAACACGACTTACCTATACTGTTGTTCAAAGAGAATACTATCAATCTAAACAGATTTATAGCAAGAAATGAGACTGAAACCATCATAGAAAGTATCCTAACAAGCAAAAACAGAGGACCAGAGGAATTCACCACTGAAATTAACTTGACCTTTAAAGAAGAATAAAATCAATGCTTCCTTAACCATTCCATGCAATAGAATTATTCTGTGAAATCAATATCACTTAGTTACCAAACTGAGTAAGAACATCAAAAAGGAAAACTGTAGTCATGTATCCTTTGTGAATGAAGATTGAAATATTGTCACTAAAATACTTACAAAGAGATTTCTATCATGGATACAAGCATATACCATAATCACTTTGTTGTCATCCCAGAAATACAAGGATGGTTCAATATATGGAAATTAGTAAGTGAATTAGAGCAGATAAATGGAATTGAGGATAAAAAAACCTATGATTATCTGAATAAATAAAAATACCTTAAAATCTAACATTTTTCATGAAATATAAAACAGGTAAAGAGGTTCCTATCTGAACATAAACACTACACATAGCAACATCCTAATCAACCTACTAAATGGTGAAAAATGGAAAAATTTCCTCCAAAATGAGAAATGAGAGGCATGTCTATTCTCACCACTCTTATTCCATCCAGTAACTGTATGTGAAATTTTAGCCATTAGGCAAGAGAAAGAAAAGAGACACAAGTGGGAATTAAGAGAATTAAATTATCCCTCTTTGTTGTTAATATGTTTCTATAGCTATAATAATGCATATCTGATTCAAGAAACAGCATTTTTAAATGTAAAACACACAAAGTCCTTTGCTCTAGCTCTGAGATATCAGCTCATAATTCTTGTAATTATTTATGAACCATGTAATTTCACATCACATTTTTTAAACCTCTATGTTTAGCATCTGCTTACCAAGGAAGCCTCTCCCAATCCTTCCTTCCCCACTTCTCTCCCGAGGCTACTATAACCTCCATTCTATTCTTAACTTCTCTGACATGAAATTTCCATATTCCATATGAGTGAAAGTGGATGGCGCTGGTTTTCTCCACTTGGTCTATGCTACTTAACATAATAATCTCAGTTCTCATCCATGTGATCACAAATGATAAGAACTCATCATCTTCCTTTTTTTCTGATGTAGCTTTTAATTGATAGACACTTCCCTATATCCTATAGGTTTTATCATGTTGTACCTCCATTTTCATATATTTCAACACTTTATAAAAATTTCCTCATTTTCTTCTTTGATGAATTTATTTTTGAAGAGTAAGTTGTGTAATTTGCATGTGTTGTATAGTTTCATAGATTTTTTAAAAATTTTTTTGGTACACTATTGTCTGAAAAGATGCTTAATAATTATTTAAATTATTTATATTTGTTAAGACTTATTTTGTGGCCAATATATAAACTATTGTTTAAAATGTTTCATGTGTTGAATCAAATGCTTTCTTTGCAACTGTTGGATAGAATGATGGACAGGCATTTGATAAGTCATTTGGACTGAGGAGGCAATCTTACTCTCATACTTCTTTGTTGACTCAATGTTTGCATGATCTGTCTTTTGCTGAAACTGGGGTCTTAAAATCATATAAATATTTGAGGGTTCAGCATGTGTATGTATACACACATACTTATTTCTTTAGGTCTATTAGTATTTTCTTTATATATTGGGTATTCTCATCTTGCTTGCATATATATTTAAGATTATTATTTTCTTTAGATGAGTCGGCCCTTTTGTCACAATACCAAGTCCATTTGTATTGCTTTTTACTGAGTCAATTTAAGTCTTTTTTAACTGATGTAATTGTTGCTACTTTCTTTTTTTTGGACTCCATGTGTGTTGAAGACCTAAAAGCATTCCATCATTTTTGTATATTCCTGTTATTAAGGATGAAGTGGATTTCTTGCCAGCAAGGGATAGATAGGACTTGGTTTTTAATGATAAATTATTGATTCAATTACTCTACATATTTTACTTGGAGAATTTAATTCACTTATATTTGAGGTAATTACTGAGAGGAATTTCCAATTTTTAACTTATTTTGTATTTTTATGGTGGCTCCTATTTTTCTCTCTTACAGTTTGCTTCCATGCAATTGTGATTTATTCAGTAGTGTCATATGATTCTTTTGCTTTGTACTTTGAATTTGTCTATTATAGATTTTAATTGCAATTACCATGAGGTATAAATTTTTTTTTAAAAGGTACTTGGAAAAAATAAGAACTTAACATTATAAAGTTAAGAACAAAAACACAAAAAGCAGAATTTAACAATAAGAAAACTCTACACTTGCACCCCTTACCTCTCAGTATTCTGCATTTTTAGTGTCTTATTTTATGTCTTTCAATTTTGCTTTTGTCTCACTATATTAATATATTATTAATTTTGATTCTCTTTTGGCAGTCATGTGAAAATAATGGGTAGTGTACACACATCTATAATATTAGAACAGTCTAAATATTTCAAAATGGTTTTTACCTCCAGTGAGTCTGTCATCTTTTCATGCTATTAAAAAATAGATGACAGAAACCACTAAAGGATACATTTATTTTGGTTCATGTCTTCAGAAGTTTCAGTCCATGACTGGCTGATTTTGACATAGAAATATCATAGCAGAAGGGAATGGCAGAGGAAAGCTTGTTACTTCATGGTTATTTTCATGTGACTTTTCTATTTCTACATATTTCTCTAGACTAGGGAAGGCTTTTCAATAACCTTTCCATCCTTTGAGCATTCTCTATCTCCCTTGAAACAGTAATCCATTTGTTATTTTTCTAAAATGTTCTCTTAGATTTCTCATGTTTTGTTCATTCCTCTTCACTTTTTATCTTTTTTCCCCTCCAATTGTGTATTTCCCAGCAGCATACATTTGAAATCATTAATTCTTAACTGTCAATGCCTTCTTTGATACATTTATTTCTGACTTATGTATTTTTCAGCTTCAGAGTTTCCATTTATTTTATAATATTTTTAAATACTGTGTCTCCATTTGAATGTCAATTAGTTTATATTGAACCTTACTTTATACTTGTAAAGCAGCTGCTTTAAATATGCCTGAGATTTTGCTCACAGTGGTTCATATTTGTTCAGTTTTGACACCAATACTTTTCCATTAGTCGTGTCTTAGTTTCCTCAAAGCTTCTGCATCACCTAGTCAACACAGAATCAATCTTTATTCTGGGATGCAGGAGACCATGCTTGAACTAAGAACTGATTAAATAACACATAAACAATCCCAAAATAAAACTGTAACTATTTTTTTCTTTTCTAAGTTGACTTTCTTTGGCACTTGTTCATGTGATAGAATCATTTGTAAAATCATGATAATGAATAGGATTGAACAAAATAGGTATATGATTTTAGACATGTTAGTTTCGACAGATATGGAAAAAGACACATGGTAAACAAAAGACTACACCAAAAACATTATTCAAATCTTAATTCCCAGAACTCATGAATAGATTACTTGTATGGAAAAGGGAATTTGCTTATGCACTTATGTTAGGGATCAGGTGACTCTCATGAATTATATACAGTGATCAAATGTTAGCAAAAAAGAAAGAAGGAAGAAAAAGTACAAAAGGCAGGAGAAGGAGAGGTCAGAATGATGGAATTTCTGTCTAGAAGTAAAGCACAAGATGAAGGCTCTAGGCAAATTCTGGAAGCTGGAAGCTAAGCAAAGAGATAAGTCCCCACTTTGAGCTTAGCAAGGGGTCACCATTGCCAACTCATAAACTATATAAATGATTAATGGCTGCAGCTATCAAACTATTGTAAGAGCTGGTAGCTCCAGATAAGGAACACCCAGAGGAGTGTGGCTGGTCTACTCATTTACTAATGAAGTTAAATGTTGATTTGTGCCTTTGAGTCTTTCAGTTTTCAGTCTCTGAATTTGGCTTGTGTCTAATCTGCCTGAAATATCATACATCAGTCTTCTGTCCAGACACTGCCTTTATCTCCCACACCTGGTCCTTTCTCCTTCACTCTGTAGTGTTAATAACATTTTATATACACAGACATTTTGTAAATAATGTTGTCTTTGGTTTAATACTATTTCACTACAAATCACAATAAACAAAAATCTAAAAGAAGCGATGCCTAATGTCTTGATTTAATAGCAAAAGGAATCAAATCTATAAAATTCCATGAGAGGCAGACCCCTTGGAAACCCATGCCAGGCACTGAAACTAATGTGAATTTAAACCTATGGTGCTCTTTCCTTAAGGGTTCCCATGGCATCATAAAAAACAGAACACCACTCTTTAAAAAACTTTTTGGATGTATATCAACAATGCTCTCTGTATTCTTGCATCAGAGGAGAGATAGGAGAACAGAGAACCCTGTTGCTGTTTCTTACCTGTTGAAATGGATACTTTTGGATCACTATTTATCTTCTGCTAAAATTGATTTTTTGTGATATATGTTTCTTTAAGAACAAATAAATGTAGTTTTTAAGCTTGAGGTTTTAATGGACAAAATGCCTTTAAGGTAAAGCATCATCTTTAATATTTGTCTTTCCTAAGTGGGGTAGTGAGTTTCAGTCCTTTTCAATAGAGGACTCTCTCACACCTCCTCCTCCTAATTACAGGCTTTCTAATCTTCTTAGTAGCTTACATTTGATTTCTGAACTTCATTTCTTTCAAAGTTACACTGCATAATTAATATGTGTTATTATGGGAAATAAGACTGGTAAGTTAGTTAAAATCTCATACTAAAATTAAGTGAATTGCTGAACATGTATGGCCAGATTTTTAAAGACAAGAATTTTGTTTTGGTTTTTTATGATGCCATGGAAACACTTAAATGAAGAGCACCATGGATTTAAATTCGTATGAGTTTCAGTGATCAGCTGTGGTTACCGAGGAATCTCTTCAGAGCATTCTGCATGTACTTACTCCTCAGGCTTTAATGACAGGATTCAACATTGGTATCACCAGCATGTAGAAGACAGAAGCCATTTTGTCAGTGTCCAGTATGTGGTTGGTCCTTGGTTGCACATACATGAAGAGGAGAGTCCCATAGAACATGGTGATGGCCGTCAAGTGAGAGGCACATGTGGAAAAAGGCTTTCCATCGTCCCTCTGCAGAATGTATCTTGTAAATGGCTAGGACAATATTGAAGTAGGATATTAGAACAATGATCATGTAGAAAAACAATTTTTTCCCAGAGAAGATGAACACTGCTGTCTCTGGAATGTAGATATCCAAACAGAACAATGCTAACAAGGGGACATTGTTACAGTAAAAATGGTTGATTATATTGGCAGAACAGTAAGCCATGAAGAATAGGCAATGTGTCACTACAAGAGCTGTGAAAACACTGTGCAGATAGGTGAGGGACACTAGCACCAGGCAGACCCTCTGGGACACCACCACCATGTAGAGTAGGGGGTTGCAGATGACCACATAGTGGTCATAGGCCATCATGGCCAGCATGAAGATCTCAGCCATCATGAAAACCAGGAATGCCCCATTGGGTGATGCAGGCATAGTACAAGATCATTTTCTTATCTGCAAAGAAATTGCTCAGCATTTTAGCAGTGATGACAGTGGAGCTGCCAGAGTTGATTACAGCCAGGTGTTGTAGGAAGAAGTACATGGGGGTTTGCTGTTGGGAGTCCACAGTGGTGAGGGTGATGATAGTCAGGTTCCCTGCTGCGGTCAGTCCATAGATGCCCAGGAAGATGAGGAAGAGGGGGAGCTGCAGCTCTGAGCTGATAGAGATGCCTATGAGAGTGAACTCAGGCAAATGTGTGTGATTCCCAGATGCCCTGTAAACCTCAATGTGTTCCTATTTTAACAGTAAAAATGAAAAGATAGAAATAGTCTGATTATTTGTGGTGAGATACCATGTATTTAAATGTCTCACTGAGTTTCAGACTAGTTTGGCTAACACTTAAAATTTCCCATTTGTTTGTTTTTCTTTCTAATCTTTTTGCAAACCTCAGAGGTAAAAACTTACTAGACAAAATTAAGTTTCTCACAATTATTTGGATAACTTATTTATTCACTTTTGAATATCATTTATATTAATGAGCTAATATTTATCTCATCATATTATGTACTAATGTTATCAAGCAGACATTAAATATGGAAAAGTGATATTTACATGTCTCTATACTAAACAGGCATGCACACAAGTATATTTGTGTTTCTAGTGATGAACAAGAGCATTGTTTTTGGATTCATGAGGCAGAAGTCTTCCCAGGCCACACCTACCAGCCACAACTCATGGAATTTCAGTGTCTCTCAGGGAAGTAGTTCGAGTGTTTTTTCTCACTGATTTCTCCCACAGCATTCTGCCTCCTTGGCCCACTAGCAGACCTAAACTTGATCCTAATCGTACTTGATAACTTTGTGGATCTTTGAATTCTCTTCCATTTGCACATGTCATTTCTTCTGCCAAAAATAAACTGGTCTTTGCAAATTATTTTGACATCTTTTTGCATAAATTATTCATTTATATTTTTATTCCAGCAACTTTTATGAGTCTACTTTCTGAGTGAATCCTGTTTATATTTCATTTGCTTGAAAACAGCTTTAACTTGTAAATTTCTTGCTTGCAATATTTATTTGTTAAAATTTTATAGCTTGACTTATTGTGTAGAATAATTAGTGAAGGTTTCCAGTATTTATGTAGCACAATACCTGTGCCCAGGATTATGCTAAGAACATTTGAAAGATTAACTCATTATTCTGTAGAAGGGCTCTAGAGGAAACAGTTGAGAATTAAAAAAAAAACCTGAAAATTTGCATAAAATATAACTTAATGATTTGGTCTCAACTTACTGATCATGTTTTAATTCAATATGTACATTTTTATTGCCTATTTCTTATTTTGCTCCAATTAATAGCCTTACACTTTTTAAATAAATAATTCATATTCTCATATTGAACTAATTTAACTAGTAGAATGTACATGTATGTTTTCATCCAATATTGACATTATCTCTAGTTAAAGTTATTAGGTTTCTCTGAAGAAATTTTAATGTAGTTTCTTATTTCAATTCTGGTAATTCATTGCATTTTTTGAGCGATTTATGCTTCTGCTATGCATACCAAGTGAAGTTAAATTCTGCATATTTAAAAACTATGTTATATTTCACAATAATTGGAAGAGTCTAATGTTTACAAACTCATAGAAATGAGAAATGTTTGATAAGGTGAAAATAATAATCATCCTTATTGGATCATCCTACATCATATCCATATGTTGCATTTTTATACTTTTCCTTATAAATATGTACAAATTTTTCATTTATTAAAATAAAGATCAGTGTTTAAAGATAAAATTGGGACACATGCTTATGTAAAACAAGATAACATGCTCAAAATCTGCAGTATTTGTTTTGCTTGATTTAATGTTAAAGTACTTCACTCAGCATATCACACATGCATCTTGAGGTGGTCTAGCTATGTGGCACCAGCTCTTCAATGTCTCTTGCCACCTATCTCTGTGTCTAAGAAGAACTTTGTGTTCTATTAGCAGATTACTTTGTGATGCAAGACACT
>PVLA01019899.1:0-11289 GCA_004027455.1 Hydrochoerus hydrochaeris
AGGAGAGGAGAGCATAAGAAGAGACAGACAGACAGGAGTACATTTGGAGTGCACGTGTAGCTCATTGGTAAAGCACTTGTCTAGGGTGTGAGAGGCCCTGGGTTCCATCCCCAGCACTCCAGATGGATGGGTAGGTGGGTAAGTGGCTGACCAGGTGGTTGGATAGATAGACAGATAAAAATACATTTGGGCTGCAGCTGTAGCTGACTGGTAAAACACTTGTCTCGCATGTATGAGACCCTGAGTTTTATCCCCAGCACTGCAAAAACAAACTACAACAGTGAGCAGGTGTTTTGCCTACCCCCTGCCCCTCCCCCAGCAGTTCTGGAGAGGGCACCCAGGGAAAAACATGCTAGGGAACAACGTGAGTTTGACCTCAGGTCACCGGGGAACCAGGTGTCCACTCTGGGTCCCGTGCTCCATCTGCTGTAACTGACCGGTAATGCATGGTGCTCTCAGAAACCCTGGAGAGCCTGGTGACAAAGCCCATTCCATCATGCAGCCAGGGCGGAGACCTGCACTGTAAGCTCTTAGGGGCTTCTAAAGCTGGCGTTCCATGATCTGCTACTGCAGAAACACCGCTGTGGGACTCTTCCTCGCTCGCTCCCCTGTGTTTCCTACAGCTCCCTTCTCCCTTCTTCCTGGCCCCTCCTGCTTAACCACAGGGCTGACTTCCTGAGAGGAGACTCTGCCAGAGCTCCCGGCTGCTCTAAGACTGGACATTGGCTCAAGCAGGGCACAGCCATTCTCCATGGTTGCTGAGCACTTGGGCCACATGGATCACAGCTGGATTTCCCAGATCCTGATCATTTATAAGCACAGGCAGTGTTCACCCAAGAAGAACATTCTAGAACTTCTGCTCTGAGCTTTGTTTTGTGTTTTTTAAGTCAGGGTCTCATTGTGTTGCCCAGGAGAGCCTTGCACTCACAATCCTCCTGCTTCACTCTGCCAGGTGCCGTCAAGCTTGCAAAGTGAGGATAGGTGTGACAGTCATGTTTCTTGTACTACGTCTCAAATCTTTCTTGGTTTTTTTGTGTTTGTTGTCTGTGGCAGCATAAATCACCACAAACTGAGCAGTTTAAAAGAAAACAGATTCCTGTTCTCAGTGTCTGTAGGTGAGGGACCAGGGTACAAATGAGCCAAGTATTGGACCCCGGGTCTCAGTGACTGAAATCTAGGTCCATATAGCATCTTCATCCAGAAGGTGGACTAGGAAAGGATCTCCTTCTAGGTTCCCTTAAGTTACTGGCAGATTTCCCTCCTTGTGTTTTCTGCTGGTTGCAGACCACAAGCCACTCTCATCTCTTAGAGGCCACTTTAGTTCCTTGCTGTGTGACACTCTTTACGAAATACATTGCTTCCTCAAGGCCTGCAGAGTAACCCAGCAAGGAAGAGCCCACCCAGTCCATTGTGTAAGGGCTTATCTGATTAGGTCAGGCCCACCAGGAGTAATCTTCTTTTGGATTAACTCACAGTCACTTGCCTGGCAGTCTCACCATAGTTGTAATGCCAGATCTGTACTGAGGGGAAGGAGATTACACAGGGCTTGTCTGTTTAGGGGGAGAAATTTAGGCAGCTACCCTAGAATTCTGCTTCTCACAGCTCTTTAGTTATTCTTAATAATGAAGTTGATGAAAGGACAGGACAGCTAATGATTGCATTGGTCTAGGTCTGGTTTTTTTTTTTTTTTTTTTGAGTTTTTTTGTTGTTGTTGTTGTTTTTTGAGACAGGGTCTCGCTGTGCAGTTCAGGCTGGCCTTGAGCTCACTTTGTAGCCCAGGCTGGTCTCGAACTTGCAGTGATCCTCCTGCCTCAGCCTCCCAAGTACTGGGATTACAGGCGTGCACCACCACGCCCAGCTTGACCTGGGTCTTGTACATACAAATACCAAAAGAACCCAAACAATAACACAGCTTACAAATGAAAGAGAGAATTTATTATCTATGTAATAGAATAATATGTAATTAGATATATTAGATTTCAGTCCCTGAGACAAAATACCTGGAGTAATTAACTTGGAAGGAGGAAAGTTTCATTTTGTCCCACAGATTAAGAGATTTCAATTCATGTCACTTGGTCCTATTGCTTGGGGCCTGTGGTAGCACAGCCTTTCATGGCAGGGGCACATGGCAGGGAGGCTGCCCGCCTTCTGGAGATTAGGAGGTAAAAGAGACAGCAAAGAGCCTGAGTCTCAGTGTCCCTTCAGGGGCACGCCCACAGTGACCTGCTTCCTTTCACGTGGCCCCACCTCTGCAGTGTTCCACCATCTCCCAGTAGCTCCATGGGCCTGTGACTAAACTTTTAGCGTATGGGCCTTTGCGATCCACACTGTAATGTGAAGGATGCAGCTCAGTGGTAGAGAGCTTGCCTAGCAGGCACCAGTCCCTGGAGACAGTTTCCAGTGTTACACAAAGAAAGAAGACAGAAAGGCAGAGAAAGAGAGGGAGAGAAAGAGGGAGTGAGAGACAGAGACATAGACAGTAAGTGAGGGGAGAGAGAAAGGGAGGAAGGGAAGGAAAGTAGGACCAGATATGAGGCTAGCTTCAGGTACAGATTGAACAAGGCCTTGAAATGTCATTAGGCTTCCTTCCCCATCGTGGCACTGCTCCCTCCGGGGCACCCCATATGATGGTGGAGATGACCACATCTATCTATCTGTTCCAGGTTTGCCTCTTGCTGCCCTGACAACCTATGTGTAGACATTTACCTTTTACCCAGTTAGTTGGGCCAAGTGCCAGAACTGAATATTAACTGTGCTTAGAAAACGTGCCAGAAGCCAGGCGTGGTGGCTCACGCCTGTATTCCCAGCACTCGGGAGGCTGAGGCAAGAGGATTGTTGCAAGTTTGAGACCAGCCTGGGCTACAAAGTGAGCTCAAGGCCAGCCTGAACTGCATAGCAAGACCCTGTCTCAAAAAAAGACCAAAAAAAAAAAAAAAAAAAACATGCCAGAACTGAATATTAACTGTGCTTAAAAAACATGCTTTCCCAGAACTAGTCACTGAGATTCTGGTTGACCACATTCAGGTCACTTTCCTGTGTGGTCTGGAGCCCACACAGACCAGAGGGATTGAGTGAGGTGGAGGAGTGAGTGGGTCCTCGAGGAAGATGGGGCTCTGGGAGATGAACACTGGGCAGGCAGAAAAAACAGAGAAAACACGACCTCCACTCAGTGGGCACAGACCTTGTTAAGGAAACACCTTCAGGACAGGGTAGGGCCGGGCATCGTGAACTCAGAGTGTAAATGCTGAGGGCACTAAGAGAAGCAAAGCTGATTCATTGCACCCAGTGAGTAGGTACAACTGTTAGGGTGGATACTCGGCTTTTCAACTTACTCTCCTCAGTTCAGTACCTTCTGAGAGCCTCCCCCACCCCCTCCCCATGTGAAAGAGAAGAGTGGGGACCTCCCAGGGGTGCTGCAAACATAAAATCCCATAGCAGAGTAAAGTACTTCCCACCATGCCTGGGACATGGTAAGTGCTGAATAAACACGAGCTGTGTGGCAGGAGAATTCATGTGTGGCAGGAGAATTCATCGGGAGGGGCACACCTAATTTGCAGGTAAATGAATGAGAGTCTTTGGAGTTTAGAGGAGAGGGTTATGTGGGTTCCCAGGGTGGAGCCTTCTAGTAACTTTGGATGCTGTCTCCATACAGCCATCATCGGTCAAATCCCTGCGGAATGAGCGCCTGATCCGCACCTCACTGGACCTTGAACTAGACCTGCAGGCCACGAGGACCTGGCACAGCCAGCTGACTCAGGAGATCTCAGTGCTGAAAGAGCTCAAGGAGCAGCTGGAACAAGCCAAGAACCATGGGGAGAAGGAGCTGCCCCAGGGGCTGCGTGAGGACGAGCGCTTCCGCCTGCTGCTGAGGATGCTGGAGAGGAGGGTGCGTGCATGAGCTGGCGAGAGTCAAAGCTTTGCATGACTCCCTCGGTCCTCACTGCAGGGCCTGCTCAGAGAGTGCCAGTGGCCCTCACAGCCACCAGCTGGGAGGGCTAGGAATCCCTCTGTCCATTCCATGTGACTATAGGGCCCACTCTTTTTTTTTCCCAGAATTCTTTGTGCAGTGTGTTTATGTGGATATATTAGGCCTCTCCCTGCTTTGTTTGCAAGAGTGCTTACACTGGTTTGCATCAGGAAAAGAGTGCAGCGTTGTACCTACAGCTGTGTAGCACAACTGCAAGACTTGGGCTTGGGCTTCCACCATTAAAGACATTGCTTAAATGCATGAGTGTCAGTTTCCTGTTGCGTAAAATAGAAGCAATTATAAAATCTCCCTCCAAGGGAGCCTGAGGAGTCAATGAGGTTTCGCCAAATTGCTCTCGGCAGTCCTCAGTTCCTCATTTCCAACAGGTTCACACAGGAGTTCACTTCTTAGCCCCCCAAGGTCAAGTCCCTCAGAGAGGAGGCAGACACCTCCCGTCATCATTACAAGAATGCAGGCCCCATGGTGGGTGGCACCTTTTACTCCCCTGGACTTGGCATTTGTGGCCATGGGTTCCCCCCAACTGACTCATATCTGTAGGCTCTGAGGTCTCCGCTGGGTCAAGCCCTTATTTGCTTTGCTCCACAGATGGACCAAGCAGAGCACAAGAGCGCACTGCAAACAGACAAAATGATGAGGGCAGCTGCCAAGGACGTACACAGGCTTCGAGGACAGAGCTGTAAGGAGCCGCCAGAAGTGCAGTCTTTCAGGTGAGCTTGGCCGCCACATGGCATCCCAGCCTCAGCAAGCCCACTCGGCCCCAGTCCTCTTTTTCCCAGCCTCCCCAGTCCCACCCCCTGTGCCCATCTCTAGCAGAGCCGCAGCGCTTGTTAGAACAGATGTTCATCCTCTGCCGAGCTGTCTCCAGTGATCTGAGTGTACCGCAGTACTCTTCCCCTGCCTGTCTTTATCAGTCCCTCACAACTCGAGCTAATTTGTTGGATCCTTTTGTTTAATGAATGAGCCACCTGCTCTGGCCTTTCCTCTCAGCGTTTCCATCACCGGTAATTGCAGAGGATTGGCTGGGGTCGATGGATGCCCACTGGGCTTCCCTAGCTCTGCCTGCTGCCTGCCAGGCTGTCAGGAGGCTGTTTTCTTGCACCCACTCATACTGCTGGAGGGCTCCAAATGCTACTTGGCCTGGGTCTGCAACTCACAAACAGCCTCAAACTCAGTCTTCTGATGTCTTTCAGACAATGCATATGTATTTATTTTTAAGAGCAGCATATATTTATTAAAAGAAGGACAGCTTCTGTCTGAGAGAGAGACAGAAGGGGGAATGTACATTTTTTTAAATATTGGAATAGAAGATCTTTATTTCAATCTGATAAAAGCCATCTATGACAAATAGCCAACATCATACTGCATGAAAATTGAAATCTTTCACTCTAAATTCAGGAACACAACAAAAATGTCCACCATCATCACTCCTATTCAATATAGTTCTCCAAAATAGATCACATACTAGTGTACATGTATTTTTGTACATACTGAAAAGATGCCTTTGTGGAATATGAACATTTAAAATATAATGTAATTTGTATAATCATACTTGGGCATCTCTTGATTTTTTAACAGAAAATCTATAACATTCAAAGTGACCCAAGTACCATTTTTAAATTCTGAGATGCCCCAAAGAAGGTGGATTACTCTCATGCATCCATATAAGTAATGTTGTCCAACCAGGGGTGATTTTATTGGTCCTTCTTGCCTCGGGGACATTTGACAATGGCCATCTATTTCTCATTGTCTCGATTAGAAGGTGGTGATGCTACAGGCATCACCCAGGGCCAAGGACGTCGTTAAACATCCCTCAAAGCACAGGACTGACCCCTACAACCATGAATTTACCTACCCAGGACTAGGGGAATAGCGTAGTAGTAAAATGAATGCTTTTTGCTTTAGTTTGGTTTCTTTTGGTGCTGAGGTTGAACCAAGGGCCCTGCACGTGCCAGGCAAGTGCTCTACCGCCGAGCTATATCCCAAGACCTGGAATGCATGCCTCGCTTGGTGCCCAGGGAGCTGGGGTTGAGTGCCCAGCACACCCCCCTCCCAGTTGTCCTTCCTAAACCATCTGTCAAAGACTGAAACCCCCGAGGTGGCCTGTTTTGCAGAGAGAAGATGGCATTTTTCACCCGGCCTCGGATGAATATCCCAGCCCTCTCTGCAGATGATGTATAATCACCAGAAAAGTATTTCCTTTGTTCCACGGACCACGCTGTGAATGTTGACTGTGGCTGAAGTTTATTTATGTGGTGTTATATGAAGGTACTGAGTCACAGGTCCTCTAGCGCTCTTGTTGGTTTTAAAATGAACAGATTTTTTTAGTTTTGGTTCTATTATTAAAAAAAAAATACCTCCAAAAAACAAACAAACAATAAAAAAAAACCATAAAGCAAATACAAAAAAAAAAAACCAGCATTAAAATGAAAAGATTGTATAGTTTGTATATTTAGGAATGTATTTTTGGGAAAGAAAATTTAAATGAACTAAAGCAGCATTAAGTTGCTGCTCTTCTTAAAGTCGTCTAGATTTTTCTTTTTGTACAGCAGCACCTTTTAGAGGTTTTCCTGCAATAAGAAGTGGTTTAGGGGACGGTAATCCTAAAAGGACGTCCCACGGCTGGCCCAGTGCAGCTAACCTTTCCTAGTTCACGTGTTTTATACAATATTAAAAAAAAAAAAAAATGCAGAAATCATCAGGGGATTCAGATGTGTATCCATACATTGTCATTGGCTGTGATGTGTTTTCATGTGGCCGCCTGACTTGCAACGGGCAGTGGTGCTGGCCGAGCTATCCAGCCCCAGCTGGCGATTGGCCATACCCGTCTCAGATGCCCAGTGAAGCCGCTGCTGAGTGAGGGGAGGGCTATGGAGAACTCCATCCAGTTTTATCTCCATCAATAAAGTGGCCTTTTGAAAAGAACCTCTTGTCTCTCTTTTTCTCTCCCCTCCCTCACTTCTGTGTTTCTGTGATTTTTTTTTTTTTTTTCACTCTCTGCTTTCCAATTATTTCCTTCTGATTCATTCCCAACCCTGGACATTTTTTTCTTTTTCTTTTGCCCACTCTGCTCATGTGTTCATGAGACTTCTCAGCTCCTTGGGAGTCAGGCTTCCAGGTGAGACTGGGAATATTCTCTGTGCTCTCTCTTTCCGTGGAATTCCTCTCCACACACTGCAGTCTAATCTGTCTTGCAGTGTCTTCCTACGGTGTCAATCCGTGTTATTCCTGGCTCAATTATAATAGGTCCTGGACCAAAAGAGTTGACATCGTGTGCTGCTCTGGGGACCCTGATGCTTTTACCACTCCTTTGCAGAGGCTGCCACAGACAATCAGAAGTCAAATTGACAAATAAATTGGAACCGCAGCAAAATCTCTTCCTCCGTCCTCTCACTGACATCCTGTATGGCTTTTCTCCAAGCATGTTGCACCCTACTGTAGCTGAAGCACCTCCTCGGCAGCTCGGTAAAAGTGCAGACTCATGTAGGCTCTGTGGTGGGCAAGTCTAGTCTAACCTGCTCAGGAGCTCAGGCAGAGGGAGTGCTTGAACCCAGAGCACCAGCCTGCACAATGTAGTGAACCCCTGTCTTAGAAAAAAGATACTGAGCTGGGCATGGTAGCACATATCTGTAATCCCAGCACTTGGGAAGCTGAGGCAGGAGGATCACCATGAGTTCTAGACCAGCCTTGGCTAGTGAATTCAAGGCCAGCCTGAACTACACAGTGAAACCCTGTCAAAGAAAAAAACAAAACAGAACAAAAAACAGACTCTTGTCCCCTTCCTTAGACCCGCTGAACCACCCTCATCTACCTGGGGATTGGCCCAGACACCACGTCATGTTCACTTAGATTTCCACTGTGAGTCATAAGCACACTGTGGTTTGTACATTCTCTTAGTATAAAGTGAACGAAGCCCAGGCAGAGATGGAACCAAAATGGAAAGCCCGACCTCCCTTTGATGAGTCACACAGGGAACACAAATATGCATGGTCGTCACCTGTCCACTGAAGACCACTGGAGGGTGATGGACTGTATGAAGACCACTTCACTGGCTGCAGAGGATCTTCTTTGTCCAGCTGTTTCTCCTCGACCTTACAGAACATACCGAAGCATAGAATCCATTCTTTCTTCCTGTCTGGCTTCCAGGGCTCTCACTAGCTAGATGATATGTTGGATGTGGTTTTAATGTGTCCCAAAAAGATTCATGTGCTGGGCTGCTTTGTTACCAGTGTTGTCGTAATGAAGGGGTGACCTATGTAAGAGGGAGGGAGGGTTTAGTGGAAGGTTACTGGAAGGGGCAACTACACCCCCAGAAGGGATGGATGCTGATCTTGCAGAGTGATTTACTTTCTGAGAGAATGAGTTTTTTCTAGGGAGTCTGATACCTACCCTGCATTGCTTTTCTGAAGGTACCACTTTGACATTCACACACCAGCACACTTCCTCACTGCCATGTGCCATCTGCCATGAGGCCCTGGCCAGACTAAGCAGGTAATGACCCTCAGCTCTTGAGCTTCCAGAACTCTGAGCTGAATAAAACCTCTTTTCTTTAGCAAGTACCTCAGCTTAAATATTTTGTTATAGCAATAGAAAACCCGAGGCTAGAGTTCCTCTTTCCAAAGCTAGCTCGGCTTCCAGCTGGTGGCGCCCGTCTTGGTTACTTTTTTCTCATTGTTGAGACAAAATACCCAATATCCAAAATTAAGGAAGGAAAGGTGTATTTAGCTCACAGTTTGCGGACTTTTCAGTCTATAACTAGCTGGCTGCAAAGCAGGGTGGCCTGTCCTAGAAGCAACAGGTCAAGGTGACAGAAGACAGCAAAATCAAGAAAGGGGGTGGTAATCTCTTCCTCTCCCAGGATGGGTGTAGCTCTCACACCATGTTCCCCTTTTGCACAGATTCTGATACTTACAAAGTGAGGAACCTAGCTTGCTGCTGAGTTACTTAGTTAAACTTCTAAACTTCTCAAGTTGATACAATGAACTACTACATTCTATAGTAGTCAGGGCACATGGTCTATACCTCAGGATGTAGAACTGTTAAGTTCCTTAGTTATACTTTTAGACTTCTCTGGTTGACACAATGTATCAGCCATAACAGAGGCCCAGAGGATTAGAAAAATGAGGCCCCTCTGCAGAGAGAAAAACAGATGTATGAGTGGGGAAAGAATGAGGGTGTCATGGGGAAGGCAGAGCCTGAATCCATCCAGAGCAGTCAGATGCTCAGTGTATGTTCTCTTTCAAGAGTTGCGTCACTGTCCTTACTGGAATTTTACCCCACTTGTTCCAGGTTAATCTCACGGTTAAATAAACGAGTAATAATCAAGAAACTTAGTAATAGCTTTGAAAGTCATACAGTGCAATTTCTTCTCTCACATCTTCGCCCATGTTCAAGGCTTCCCTCCAAGCCCAGCCCCTCACACACCCACTGCCTCAGCTTCTGTGAAACAGACGTCCAGATGCCGTGTGTGTGTGTGTGTGTGTGTGTGTGTGTGTGTGTGTGTGAGTGAAAAGCCATGTGGAGCCACTCCTGCTGCAGGGAGAAATGTCTGTGTCACTTCGAAGGATGGAGCACCTGTATTAAGACCCAGATCACCTGAGGAAGGCAGCTCCTCCACCAGCCATGGCATTGAGTCTCTGTGAACAGCTCTTTGGCAATCATCAGTCTACCCAGTTATTTTGCTGGAGAAAAATTAAAAATAAGGAAATGTCTCCTTGGGATATTGCATGGGTTAGCTCCAGAATCTTCAGGAAACAAGCCCAGAAATGAGAAATGACCTGCTCAAGGCCACACAGATGATAAATACCCAGATCATCCTGTCTTCCATATCCAGTCTCTCTTCTCTCAGCAGCAACGATTGCTCCAGAGCGCCATTGCGACATCTCATAATAGTGAAGAAACAAGACTGTAGGGACTTGTTTAGAATCTTTGGTTCTTTAAGAATAGTCATGAAATCCTGTGGCTTCTCTGCATGAGGGTGGGGAGTGAGGCAAGAGTGCTAATACACTATTCCAAGGAAGGACTCAGCCTCATTGAGTGTCTTAGTCCTAAGCCAAGCCAACAGTTGCGTATGTGACTACAGGGCTTTTGCAATATGTATTCTGACTTCTTTGTACTTCCTGCCTCCCAAGAAGGCTAACATTCTTCTAAGTACCAGGCATGGCATTTCAGCTAGTGGGGAATTTGAGGCTGGACGATTACTTCGACCCAAGAATCTGAGACCAGCATACCCAAAATAGCAAGAACTGATCTCAACAAAATAAACAAAGGATTCTTCCAGTTAACTCTTACCTTGTTAACCAGGCTCCAGCCACACTGACTTTTCTTTTAAGAGATGTAGCTGGAGATGGTGGCACACATCTGTAATCTCAGTTACTGAGGTGGCTGAGGCAAGGAAGATTAAAAGCTTGAGCCCGGCATAGGCAATTTACCAAGACTCTGTCTCAAAAAATTTAAAAGGACTGAATAAGTGATCAAGTACTTACCTAGCATCCATGAGATGCTCGGTTCTATCCTCAGCACCATAAAAAAGTAAAAGATATCTGTAAGCCTTTTTTTTTTTTTTACCCACATAATCTGAATAGATGGTGTCTTGGTTACTTTTCTCTCATTGCTGGGACAAAACACCCAATGTCCAAGCTGATAGAAAGCAAGGTTTATTTAGCTCACAATTACGGAGGTTTCAGTCCATACTCAGCTGGCTCCAAGGCAGGGTGGCATGGCTGAGGGACAACTGTTCAGGGCAGCTGTGAAAGATACCAACAGTGACAAGAGCACAAAGGGAAAAGCACCCCCGCTCCCTCCCTTATATTGTGTGGCAGCTACCTACCCCTGGGTGTGTGCGGCACTCACACCGACAATCCCAGTGCCAGAAAATGAACAATCACAAACACTAGACTCAGCCTCTTTCAAAAGCCACCCCCCTCATGACCGCTTGAGGCTTTGGAGGGACAAACAAACCATAACAGATGTATTATAAATTCATGGCCACTTATTTTCACCCAATCACTTGCTTTGACAAATAATAGCTATTTTCTCTCTAGTCTTCCATTCTTTCATACATGCATGAGCGTATCTTGCAGCGCCCTTTTCTGTCCATGCCGCATCCTAGTCCATCCACGCCTTGTGACAATCGCTTCTCCAGGAAAAGGATGCCGCATGTGGGAATTGGGCGCGGGGATCTTGGAATGTTTTGTACTGATAATTGTAATTTGTGTAGTTCACATGTGTATGTTTTTATGTAATGCTCAATATGGAGTCGAGGGTGGAGACTCCAGGGGGGTTGCTGGGGGCCCTCTAGATAA
>PVLA01019900.1:0-11301 GCA_004027455.1 Hydrochoerus hydrochaeris
ATGGATGGGTGGATGGGTGGATGGATGTGTGGATAGGTGGATGGATGGATGGACAGTTGGGAGACAGGTCGATGGATAGGTGGATGGATATAGATAAAATATTGTAATGGCTTCTATCTAGATGTCCCTACAAAGCCCTAGGAGCTCATAGGTGGGGCTTTGGGGCAGTGGTTAGATCATAGTGTAACAGTAAGCAGAAACACAGAAACAACACCCAGAATTTGGAGGCAGATTTATTTACATTGATGGGCACTGATTGAGGTCATTCCCAGAATACCAGGCCCTGATCTCTGGTGGTCTAAAACTTATGTGGGATAAGCAAGCAGGAAGTACAGAAGCAGAATGGATTGTCCATCGGGGATTGGTTTATACAATGTACATCATAGTGACCAGCTGTGCATCACAGTGACCAGCTGTTTCTAAGAGACAGGAGTAACTGGAACTGAAACAGGAACCGTTACCTGGGCAACTAACGAACTGAAGTATGCTGGCTGGGGGAGCATTTTCTACTACAGTGAGGACAGGATACTTACCGGCAGACTGGTCCACTGATAGTTTGTAACTTGGTGAGATGATAGGAGGTGAAGCCTTCTGGGAAAAGGCAGGTCACTGGGGGTGTGGTCAGGGAGGGTGCATCCTCCCCCTCCTCCCCTGATCCCTCTCTGCTTCCTGTCTGTCTGCCAGGAGCTGTTTCTTCTCTGCCGTGCTGCCCTGCCTGGGAGCCAGCCAATCATGGACTGAAACTATGAGCCAAAATAAATCTTTACTCTTTACAGTTGTGGGTGCCAGGTAACTCTGTTGAATATGTACATAAACGGGCTAGTTTACTTCCTAGCTCTGTCTTGGACAGAGCCTAGGACAGTAGGAGCTGGTACACTTGCTACTCACATCTGGGCTTCTTCCACCTAAGTATTAGCTAGTTCCAATCCTGCTGGTTTCTAAGAGCAGGTGTGTCTAGGATAGTGGCTCCTAGACCTAATTATAGCTTCTAAGTAGAAGGAACTAAGGCCCTCTGGACAAATTGGGAATTCCAGGGCCAAGGCGGGGAAAATACAAGACGAGCCTAGAACGTCACGTAATGCTGGGAAATAAGAAACCAAACGGGCGTGGTGGGCGCCCCTACAATCCTAGCTACTAGGAGGCTGAGGTAGGAAGGTCACAAGTTCAAGGCCAGCCTGGGCAACTTAGTGAGCCCCTGCCTCAAAATGTTACAGAGAGGTGAGGGAGAAGAGGAAGAGGAGAGAAAAGGAAACCAACTAAACCATAAATAAGAATATTTCAAAAGGACCCAGGACTCGGGAGCCATCTCAGCTTCCAGTGGGCAGTGCTGGAACAATTTGAGCAACAAGATAAATCATGACAGTGTTCAATTTTAACCAAAGAATAAAATAAGCCAGCTCCTACTGACCGAAGTAGCTAAGTGGCAGAAAAGGCATAAATCTTTCCTACAGAAGAATTCCGAGTAATCAATGTAGAAATGCCGAGAAGAAAATGGCCCTGTGACTGCCGCAGCCCTCACCGCGGAAGGCGGCCGGCCGATGGGTGCCAGGCTGCAGACAGCCATGGGCTCAGAGCTCCCAGCACCTCAGAGGCGCGGGTACTCTGGTGCTGTCTCCCGCTGGAGGAAGCTGGGCTCCGTGGACCCTGAGCGCGCACCTCTTCTTTTTTTTTTTTTCTTCAGTACAGAAGAATGAACTCAAGGCCTTGGTGCTTTGTTTTTGTTTCACATTTTGAGACAGAGCCTCATTAAGTTGCTCAGGCTGGGCTTAAACCTGGGATCCTCTTGCCTCAGCCTCCCAGGGTGCTGAGGTGATAGGCGTGCGCTGCCTTGCCCAGACCGTGGACTTCTTAGGAACACAAATCACAAGGAAACCTCAGACAAACCCAAAAGGTAGGGCACCCTACAAAACGCTCCCCCAGGAGTTCCTCGGCCCGCATCCTCGGTCATGGAAAGTAGGGGAAGCTGACAGGCCTGGGAGCCTTAGGGGTCGGGGTGACTGGGGGCCGCTTGGACTCCTGGGTTCGGTTCTGGGACAGAGGGAGGGCACAGTCAGGACCTGCTGCCACCCGGTTAGAGCCGGAGCAGGGGCAGCCGAAGCGGGTGCTGCTTTCTCGGTGTTGATAAAGGTGCCATGGTTTGGGGGGCGGGGAGCTGGGGGAGGATCAAGCATAAACCTAAAATGATTTTGAAGTGAAAAGATTATTTTTTAAGTGGAAAATACAAGGGGCGCAGGGACGGAAGTCAAGCGGGCCCCGGTCATCCCGGCAGCACCCTGAGTCATAGTTGGATATGTGCTGTCTCCCCAAAGGCTCGTGAGCAGGAAACATGGTCCCCAAGGTGGTGGCGTTGGGGTGGTGGTCAAAGGGACGGGGCCTGGTGGAGGTGATCAGGCCACAGCAGGCCAAACACACAGGGCCCCCCACACAGGGCCCCCACACAGGGCCCCCACACAGGGCCCCACACACAGGGCCCCACACACAGGGCCCCCACACAGGGCCCCCACACAGGGCCCCACACACAGGGCCCCCCAATTCTGGAATTTCAGCCTCCTGAAGCTGGACCCTAAATTCCTTGTCACTTTATGGAGCACCAGCCTCTGGTCCTCGGTTGGACTCAGGCCGTCCACTGTCGGCCACGGTCAGCGTGAGTTTACCTGGAGCCGCACACTGACCCATAACCCAGATGTGGAACTCTGAGTCCTTGCTGTGTCCCCCAGGTTCAGAAGCTGCCCCGAGGCATTGCTATACCTGATGCACACTTAAGGCCGGGGCCTTGGGGTCCCCTCACGGGCCCAGGAGTCACCACTGGCCCCTGCATACCTCACCTCAGCCTCTTGCCCACTCCAACCCCCTAAGCTGGCCTTTGTTCTGGTTCTTGGGGGAACTTGGCCAGCTCCTGCCCCAGGGCCTTGGCACCTGCCAGCTCCTTGCTAGACCCTACTCTCTCCCTGCCCTCAGCTGTGAGCATGGCTGACGCGCTCTTTACCGCCCGGAGTCCTTCTCGCAGTGTCCCCTCACCTGCCCCTGTGGTCACAGAGCAGTGTGCCTGTTGTTTGACGTGACTATCCTCAGGACCCGCACTGGTCACCTCGCTAGGAAACTCACACTCCACAGGCAGAGACTGTCTCTCGGTGTCCCTGGCCCTAGCAGAGAGCCTGGCCCCAGGCAAACCAGACACTGCACCTCCCTGGCTCTTCACGATGAGGGTTCAGCAGTTTGGCGATACCGCCCATCCGGCCTGGCCTGCTGTCTCCACTAAGCCATGTCCCCTTGGCCAAGTAACTATGCACAAAGCAAGAATGGTGCACCCCACTGTGACATTAGAGTGGCGGCCCCGGAAGATGTTTCCACGGCAGCTGTGACTCACACAGAGCTGAGCTTGAGCTTTGCGAACGCCATCAGTGCAGGGCACCAGCTGGCTGGCGCCTCTACCAGAGTAGGAACCATGCAGCGGCTCTGTTCTGAGTTATTCACTCCGCCTTTGAATTCCACCTTGTGAGTGGAGACAGCACAAGGTGGGGGTTCCGGAACCTCTTGCTCCCCACCTCCCTCCCCGGGATGCGTCCTGGACCACCCACTTCCTGCCCTGGCTCGACAGGGTTATGGGGGGGCTGAGCACGTGGCCCAGGGGTGAGCACTCGTTTAGCACGTGCCCAGCACCGGGCTCCATCCCAGCGCTGCAACACGACAAGGACACTTCGGGACCCAGCGCCCTCACGCAGCACCTGCAAAGTGACAGTGACCCCAGTGGCGGCAGCCTCAGAGGGGTCCTGCCCTGTGCGGGAGCCCTGCAGGCTCATGTTGACCCTATGACTGATAGGAGTCCTAGGCCCCAGACAGCTGGCCGTGGGCACCCCTGAGGCCCTGGTGGGGGCTAGTGTGGACACAGGAGAGCGTCACGGAGGGTCTGGCACCTCGTGTCTCCCCGGCTACTACTGCTGCCACTACACACCTCCCTGGGAGGCTTCCAGGGACTCCCCCTTCGGGCCATTTGCCCACCAGGCCACTGGACATTTCCCTCTGTGAGTGGGTAGGTGGGTAGATGGATGGATTGCTCGTTAGATGGGTGGGTAGGTGGCTGGGTGGATAGATGGATGGATAACAGATGATGGATGAATGGATAGTTTGTTAGGTAGATGGGTGGATGGACGATGGCTTGTTAAACAGGTGGGTAAGCGGATGGGTGGTGGATGGACAATTTGATGGGTGTGTGAGTGGATGGATGGACAGCTTGGTAGATGGGTAGGTAAATGGGTGGGTGGGTGAATGGAGAGATGGAGGGACAAACAGCTGGAATTATAGAAGGACGGGTCAGTGGATAGGTGAGTGAATGAATGGCCAGCTGGATGGACAGACAGACAGATGGATATAAACAGCAGACATTTTGTAGCTTGGGGGGCTTTTAGACTGAGGTCATTGTGCCCACCAGTGCATTTCTCAGGCAGTGCTTGGACCTTTGGTTTCCCATGGCTGCATTGGACATGTCACCTCCAGGGACAGTCCAGGGCTAAAGCCATTTGGGGGTCATCTGCCTTGGGAGATAAGGCAGTCAAGGTTCTCTGCATGCAACAGGACACACCCCTGCCTGTGCCACCAGCCCTGTCACCCCTCCACCCACAGACAGGTGCTGCGGGCATGGGGTGACATCATGGACACGACTCTGCCCAGGACCCAGGGCTCCTCCACCCCCACCACCCCCGGGACAGCAAGGAAGACACACCAGGCGGACTTCACTTTCTTCTTACAAAGACTTTATTGTCTGACATGCTTGACAAAAAAAAAATTACAGCCACAACCAAGTGATGCCAGAATGATTGAGGAGCACAGGCAGCCAATTTTCATAGCTCAGGGACTTTTAATGAATTTTCTCTTAAAGTAACAGCTGCCTTCATAACTTTTCTTTTCCACATAAAAATACACCATATTCTGAAGATACCTTAGGAAAAACATTTAATTCTTTAAAGTTTATAGTTCTCGGCCTGCGTAGAAATTGAGCAGAGGCCAGGTGAACAGAGTCCTGGGTTTTCTTGCGTCCTAATCGCCTTAGGGACTTTGTCAATGTCCCCTAGCTAACCCAAGTGACTTCAGCCACAGAGGACCCCGCCCAAGGCCACAGGGGACCCCGTCCAAGGCGGTGCTCCTGCCGACTCCCTGGGAACTTGTGATACAGCTCTCTCTCAAGCCGGGAGGAAATTCCAGGCTCCGGAAGCCAGGATGCTGGGCTCGGAGTTCAGATTGATGGCGCTTGAGGAACCACGGCTGCTTTTGAAGAGCATCCTCCAAAAATAAAACCAAAAGAGCCATGGATCGACGTGTGTGCTGCTCTGCGGGGGACAGAATTCCAGGTAGTGGCAAAATGAGGGATCCTCTGAAGCCAGAGACTGAGGTTCAAATCCTGCCTCCGCCCCTTCCATGCTGCTGCCTCCGGACAAGTTACCACGCCTCTCTGGCCTTCCCTCATCTATAAAATGGGGACAACACTCCCAGCCTCGCAGGACTGTCTCAGGATGAAAGGAGACAATAAAGGACGTGAGGAAGGCTGCTTCCCCGGTCAGCAAAGCCCTCCTCCTTAGCCAGGTAAAGAGGGGGCACAAAAACACCAGTAATCAGGACAGATAGAAGACGACTGTAACATAATGTTAAAATCAAAACGAATGTAAAAATAATTCATGACAAGCAAAATATCAACATCTTAAATAAAGGCAGACTCTGCCCCTGCTCCAGCCCGCCCTCGCCTGGCCCCGCTGGTTCCTGCGCCCTGGAGATCTGACCCCCAGCGCAGCCCCTGAAAAGGGAGCCGGCCAGGGTGCTGCTGCAGGAGCTCAGGGCCCACCTGTGCCGGCAGCTGCGAGGGTGTTACGTCCGCTACGGAACAGCAGCGGGAGACGCGTGTGGACTTGTTTAGGGGGGCTGTGCACGCACACAGGGGTACAGACAGGTGACAGGCGGTGCCGCAGCCTCGGCCCACAAACCCCCCTGGCTTCTGTGTTTTGCAGAGCTGAGCAGTCCCTGTGGGACCAAGCACTGTCCCACCATGACACGGAGCCCTCCAGTGGGCTCTGGACACGAAGACAGCTCTCATCCTGTGGAACGAACTCCCCCCACAATCCAGGCTCTCAGCACATGCCCGGGATGCAAGGGTGCCCACAGGAAGATAAGGGGGAACTGCAAGGCCAACCTCTGGGGCCTCCCAGGTGCGGCCCCAATTCCTGAGATGTCCCGACACTCCCTCAGAGGCCTCAGCCACAGCCACGTCGGCCTCCTCCTGGCCCGGCAGGAGAAGGGCTGCCCAGCCCCGGCTCCAAAACTCCCAGCATCCTTGACCCTGGGGCTGGCAGCCACACACCTCTGGGACAGAGGGACATTTTGTGCAACCATCTCCAGAGCTTGTCCAAGAGCTGCAGCTTCCCCAAACAGGAGGGTTCCCAGCTGAGTGGGGTGACAGGTCAGGTGATCCCCAAGCAAGACGGGCCATGAGCCCCTGAGTGAGGTCCTCGTGGAGGGCCAGGAAAAATCAGTAAAGAGCGCATGCCCGACTAGGGCCACGCAGGGTCCCAGTGACAGGTGGCGGAGGCTGAAAGTCAAAGGGGGTTGATTTCCTTCATTCCCAGGCCGTGACCCGTCGCGGGGCTGGTCTCCATGGTCGGCCGGACGCGGTGTCTAGGTCATTCTGCATGGAGGGGGTGTGGCGGGGATCGTGCGCTCGGCCAGGTGACACAGCTGATGCAGGTAGGCGGGGCCGGGCAGCAGGGGACAGTCAGGAGTTCCGGGGCGTGGGCAAGTCGATGACTATGGGCGGGTTCACGGGCTGGTAGTTCACAGTGCACACGGACGCGTTCACATATGTGGTCGTCCCATCCGCCATGACGCCGTAGCCTGGAAAATAAACAGATGCCAGTCAGGCCCTGATCGAACAGCGCGGCGTGGCTCTGGCAGCCGGAGCAGGCTGGGTCACAAGGGCTGACCACACCAGAACAAGCTCCCGCAGCTCTCAGGCTCAGCTTCTGCGTCTGCTGCAGGCCAGTGGGATGCACTCAGCAAGTTGCTGTCATTGACACCACCCTCATTACCCTCATCACCATCCCAAAACAATCCCCACTACCAGCACCATCACCATCACCACCACCATCACCACTGTCACCACCATGACCATTACCACCCACTATCTCCATCACCATCAGCATCTCCACCATCTCCATCACCACCATCCTCATCACCATCCTTCTTACACCATCAGCACCATGACCACAACCATCACCATCATGACCATAACCATCATCACAACCATAACCATCATTACCATGACCATCACCATTATGACCATAACCATCATGACCATAACCGTCACCATCATGACCATCAACATCACACCATGACCTTGACTATGACCATAACCATGACTACCACCATCATGACCATGACCATGACCAAGACCATCACCATCACCATCATGACCATGACCATCACCATCATGACCATGACCATCACCACAACCATAACCATCATGACCATGATCATAACCATCATGACCATCACTATGACCATGACCATCACCATCATGACCATCAATATGACCATGACCATCACCATCATGACCGTCATCATCACTATCATGACCATCACTATGACCATGACCATCATGACAATCACCATCTCCATAATCCCCATCATTTTCTATAACATCACCATCGCCATCACTACTGTCACGTCATCATCTCGTCATTGTAATCACCATCACTGCCACTGCTGCATCCTTCTCTGTCCCCATCATGCCCTCTTCCTACCACCTCTACTTCTTGAGTCCTTGTCGTTCGGCTCTGATCCCTCCCAAGTGGGACAGGACACTCCCAGCAGTGTTTGGGTCCACCATGTCCATAGAGTTGTGCGGGATGTGGTTTGGGTCATGAAGAGCCTCAGAACTGGTGGCCTCACACAGTGGGGCCAAAGGAAACACCAGCCCCACTACTGTCCCACACCAGAGACCTGGCCCTTGAGCTCTCGGATTTGGCCTTTGATTGCCTGTCTGCTCCCCGCTGCCCCTGAGAACTTGCTGCAGTGGCCCTCGGGCCGGTCTGAGGCCTGTCTGCTTCTGCACTGGGAAACGATGGGTGTGTGGGGACCAGGCACATACAGGGGCCAGCAGCCCTGGTCCAACTTCAGACAGCTTCAGCAAGTCCAGAAAAAGCCCTGGGAGAAGGCACAGGGGCCCTCACAGCTCCGGCAGCCCACGTGCTTCCTGGTGGGGCTGGGACTGGTACTAGGAGGCCGTGGACAGGCAGAGCCCATGAGGCACCAGCGCCCTCAGCTCTGGGGAGGAGGCCTGAGCTCTGACAGCAAAGGCCAGTGTGCAGCACTGGCTGGGCGTGGGTAGGCAGGTCCAGGGTGGAAGTCACCTCCCCCTCAAGCCGTGCTGCCCACGCAGCAGCGTGACCAGGATGACCCCCCACCATGCCCACGATGTGGCTCCAGCCCCCAGGACGGAAGGCCTCTCAGGAAGGCAGGTCCCGCGCACTTACTGAGCACCTACTGTGTGCCGGGGGCACGAAAGGGACAAGTCGGGGCCACAGCCTGAAGGAAGTCACAGTGTGCCCATTCCATCTGCCGACCTAAACACCCCCTCCTCTGAAAACTTCTGCCATCTGAACCCCCCCGCCCAGCCGTCTCCCAAAGGCTTCCCAGACCGGAAGCAAGGCAGAGCTGCAGAGTTCAGGGAATGACACCCCCAGTCTCACAGGACTTTGTGTCCACTCTCCTGTCATGTACAGGCCGGATATGACCCACTGACAGCGTGGGCGGGCGGTAGTCACAAGGTCAATGGCAGATGCCAGCTCTTCCCCTTCCGGCTGAAGAACTCAGGGGAGTAGGGGGTGTCTGGGGCTGACGGGAGGCAGGCACCCCTCTGGAAGGCCAGCCAGGAGCCCCTGGCACAGGACGTCCCCTCTGCTCCCCTCCGCTACTGACCTTCGTGGATGTGGCCGAAGACGTGCAGCCGCGGCTGGACGCGTCTCTGCACCGTGTTCAGCAGCTCCACGCAGCCCACTCGCTGCATCTTCTTGGGGACCCAGTCCAGGAAGCCTGCGCGGGAAGACGGGGGCCGGTGATGGGCAGGGAGGGCCAGGAGAGGCGCTCGACGCCCACCAGTGCCCAGACCACTGCTGCCCAGGGAGCTCGAGGGCGGCAGCTGCCCACTGCAGAGATGAGCAGGCTGAGGCCCGAGGGTGCCACAGTGGCCAGCTGGCCTCGGCATCACCGCCACCTTCCCAAGACTCCTCTGACGGCACCGCGCGCCAGGACGGCGCACGCCCTGTCCCCACAGCACAGCACGCTCGGCCCACGCGGTCGGTCGCGCTGTCTGCTCGGCAGCCAGCCTCCCCGGGCCACCCAGATGGCAGCGGCTTATCATCCTCACACGGCTACACAGCAGAGAACAATTGATCGCTCCGAGCGGACAATGAGGCTGCCTGGGCCCCTCTGTTGGGTGGGCGACACGGGGTTCTACAACTGCAGGGAGGGAGCCGGGAGCTTTTGCTTACAGAGCCAGGCTGCTGGAGCCAGGGATGAAAGATGCGTGAGAGACACAGACAGAGAGGGGAAGGAGAGGGTGGGGGACAGGGAGACGCAGGAGGAGGAAGGAAGGCAGAGGAGACACGCGGCAAACAGGCGGAGTAGGCCGGGGCGAACCTGGGTTAAACCCTAGACTCTGCTGCCTGCTGGCTGTGTGACCCTGAGCAAGTGCATTAGCCTCTCTGTGCTCCCCCTGCATCCAGCAGTTAGAGTTGCTGCCGGGCACTGGGACCCTCATCCCTGGAGTGTGCGTGGGGCTGGAGGGTGGGGCCCGGCTCCTCAGCCTGCTGCCACTCACAGCACCAGGCGAAGCTCTCGGTGGAACACCTGGCACACACGGGCATCCCCGCAGCGGGCCGTGGGGTCTGCACGGTGGGGAGGGGGGTGGACAGCTGAATAGACAGATGGACGGACGGGGGGTGAGTGGACCGATGCATGGGCGGGCAGCTGGACAGAAGGTGTGGACGTGGATGGGCAGTGGACATGTAGGTGGGCGGATGAATGAGCGGATGAGTGACAGGGAGGACACACGGGCAGCGGGAGGGAGGAGTGGGCGCAGGGGGAGGATCAGCACAATGGATGGCCGGCCGGCCGGGGGGGTGTGGACGGGGAGATGGGCGGCAGGGCTTACCCAGCGGTGGTCCGTGGGTGACCAGGATGTCCACGCCCTCGGGAATGAGGTTCCATTTCTCCAGCAGGGCCTGGCCTCGTGGCACGTTGAAGCCCCAGCCGTAGAACCAGGGCTGCCTAGGGAGGAAGAGCGTGCGCTTTAGTGAGAGCCCGAAGCGCGGGGTCGGTACAGGGAGGGGACAGGCCACAGGCAGGAGCCACCAGGGCCAGCTCAGCACCAGAAGCAGCCGAGGCAGAGGCGGGGACACGCCAGGGCTCCTACCGGACACCGACCAGCCGGAAGGGCAGCAGAGCCCGGACCAAGGAGGACGCCCTCTGGAGGAGATGCTCACTGCTTTCCCGCAGACCCCAGGCCGGGCAGCCCAGACGGGCTGGAGCCATTCCAGCCTCCGCCCCCAGCCCCATTGACCCAGCCATGCCCCTCCATTAGGTCCTGGGGAGCAGGGGATCTAGATTCATCCCATTAGAGGGAATCTGAAAAGAAGACACAATCATCCCTGTGTATACATCAGCTGGGAGCTGTCACGGGTACTAAGCTGTCCCAGGAGGAGACAGCTGGATCAAACCACACCAGACACCCGCCATACCTTGGCACTTCTTGGTTATATGGACTGACATAAACCCATTGGGGGGCTGGGGCAGGGCTCGGCGGTAGAGCACTTGCCTAGCATGTGTGAGGAGGCCCTGGATTCAACCTCTAGCATGAAAGAGAGACAGACAGAGACACAGAGAGAGACAGAGACAGAGAGAGAAAGAGAAGGATAAGGAAAGATGAGGGAGGGAGGGAAAGAGGAAGAAGGGATGGAAAGGAGGGAGGAAGGAGGGACGGAGGGAGGAGTAAAACAAGCCACTTGGATGTGGTTTTCAGTCACTTGCAACAAAAGCATTCTGGTGGGGGCCTGAGATGCACCCCATAGGGTTAAATGACTATGAGCCCCCCACAAATAGACTCAGGGTTAGCGTCCTTGCCATCTCTGTCGCCACCTCCATGATCCCCCTCACCACCAACACTGTCACCAAAATCAATTCTGCCATCACCACCATCACATGACACCATCACCATCACCACCACCATGACCAACATCACCACCATCACCACCACCACCA
>PVLA01019901.1:0-11290 GCA_004027455.1 Hydrochoerus hydrochaeris
GCTTGCCATTGCATGAGACGTTTACATCGCACTGACACTGGGAGACATGGTGCAAGTCTACATGTGCTCTAGTGGTATCCAGGTGGAATTCTTCTCCTTACAGGTTGACAGTGTATATAACTAATTTTGTCCTTTGAGACTAGTTTGCATGTTGTTGCTGCTATGGCCCTGTTCTGCAGCCTGCTGCTGAGAAGTATGAGTGATGATGCCCTAGATTTTAATGGAACTTTTAGAGTCCATGCAGGAGTGGGGTGCAGTCTTCAGCAAAGAAAAATGAGCTGACTTGCAGGCATGAGAGGTCATCAAAAAGATAAAGTAATAGGACATCCACTCTAGACTAGGCAAGGCTCTTTAGAAGATATTATGAAAAGGATCAAGAATTAATTTCATTTTTATAATGCCACTCCATTTAACTTTAAAATACAAGCTCAAGGTACTGAGTTTTTCATAATGATTAAAGATTTGGAACAGTCTTTCTTTGGAATTCTGCTACATTTATTTGGCAGAAAAGGAATGTGATAAGGAACAAAATCGGTATCAGAAAATAATGAAAACCTATTCTATCAACTGACCAACACAAATTTAAAGGGAAAAGAATAGAAAAAAAGTTCTGATGGACATATGAATGCTTAACTATACAAAGACATTTATTTTCCTTTGGTCCAATTCATTAAAATTAGTTTGATAACAGGTTGGTGACAGACTTTAAAAATGAAATGTATGCATAAGGTCCAGGAAAACTCACATATCTGTGGGTATAACAACAGATTCCTAATTCTGGCTCCAAGTTTCCTGCAACCAATCATTTTACAAACTACCCTGAAATTTATTGATATTAAATTATCTTAGTTTGATACTTTTGATTTTGCCACAATTTCATGCTGCTAATTCTCACATATATTAGCTCTGAGACAAAAAGAATTTAAGCTTATGCATTTCTAGACAATATATACAAATTAAAGGAGCCATAACTGTGATATAGGATGAAACATTTTGAAATAGAAGTCAGAAAATGTGTTTTCCATAAGGTGTGACAGTACGCTACAAAACTTGATGAGGTTATTTTTCACATTTTGCCTATAAAATGTTATCATTGCCAATATGTGAGCGTTTTTTCTAAATTAAATAATGTATTTGATGACAAATTCATAAAATGATAGCTATAGAAGTTATAGTCATCATCATTTTTCTCTATAATTTAACCATATTATTCTTAGAAAAAATGGCTATATAGAAAATGAAGTGCTCACTCATCATTTGTCTTTAAAAGACATACATTTATAGCTCTACATATAACACTAGTTCATCTATAATACTCTGGATATTTAAAGATTCAGTGTGGGCAGCAGAAATTGTGTCAGTTATGATAAAGTGAAAAAAAGAAGAGGAGAAACTAATGAGAAAATACTTTTAAGAGGACAGGAACACAAAATTTCAAATTCCAAGTAAAATAGAAGGTCATCGAATTTCACTTTTTCTCACCAAACGATTTAAATAACTTTCAAATTTTGTAAGTAAACAAGATAATCCCAAATCCTGCATTTCCTCACATGTAAATTCACCATAGTTCTTTCAGGAATTATAGATGTTCTCTGTTTACAATTCTTTGACTTTACATTTTTTTTAAACTTTGGAAAGGTGGGAATGTGATATATTCTCAGTAGAAACTATTCCTCACATAAATTCACAGTATAAATTCACTGTGATTTGAGAAAGCATCTGTATTTATTCACTCATTTATTACAAGAAATGTGCCAAGATAGGTCAGAGGGAGGGGATACTAAGACAACTTAAACTTCATTTTGTGCTCTAAAAAAGAATTGTCTGGAATGAAAACATGAAGTTTTCTTTGATGAATACTTATATTTCAACACTGTCCATATGATATTAAATAGTTTTTCCAAGTCTTTGCTTTGTCTATACATTTAAGTGGGATACCAAAGTTGTTAAAAAACATTGTGACATGATAAGTAAAATAAGTGAATCATAAACAGTGGCTTTAGAGGTGGTAGAGACATTGGATGTCATGTTAGTCATTTCACTTAAGAGGCAAAGAGATCAAACTCTATTTCTTAAATTCAGGTCGCTGGTTCAAGATATGTAGCTTCAGTGCCAAATCAAAAACCTCTTGGGGTTAAATGTTTTGTTTATACGTGACTTTGGTTTGTAATTAAAACAGTTCCTGTTCACTAAATTAATTGAAACCCTGCTTTGATCAGAGGGACAGAAGTGGCTACAAAATGAGTTAACCTCCAAACTGTGGGTTACAAAAAATGAAATCAAACATCACTGCAATTCCATCTTACGCCAAAGAATGGCAATCATCAAGAACTCAAGAACAAAAATGCTTGAGAAGTTGTAGGAGAAAGTGAACACTTCTACATTGTTGTGGAGAATGTAGAATAGTCAACTGCTATGGAAACCATTATGCAGATTTCTTAAAAACTAAAATAGAAATTCTACTTGACCCCACTATATATCTTCTGAGTGGTTTTCTGAAAGAGCTAAAGACATTTAAAGATATTACAGTGATAAACTCATACCCACATTTTAGCAACACAACTGATAAGAGCTAAATTACAAGAGAGACTATCTACTTTGTATGCATTAATTTTGTAACTTGAACAACTATTTCTAAGAGGAAAATATGTAATTTATTTTCTGCTGATTTTTTATTGTTTATGGTTTTTTTTTTTTTGCAATTCTGTATTACCTCTACCGTTTACTCGCTTTTTTCCTCTTTAAATAAATTTTTTAAAAAAGAAAATAATTGATGCAAAGTAAGTGGGTGTGGTGTCACAAGACTGTAATTCCAGCATGTGAGAGTCTGAGGTACAAGGATCCACAGGTTTTACAAATCTGCTGGAACTACAGATGAGATCACAGTTTAAAAAAAGAAAGAAAAAAGGGGCTAATTCAATTGTCCCTAATAAAGCCTTTAAAATGTGCAGTTGATTTAATCACAGAACTGTGAAATTAATACTGGGCACTGTAAACTTCAATGAGTCTCTCACTTGTGTTTAAACCACTCATTTTAGTGAATATCATCCAGGGATATTACACTGGAGCTATGAGGTCCATGGAAGTTACAGATCCTGGGGTGACCCAGCCAATCACCTCAATGCCTTGCATCTCAACATATTTGACCCATGACTCCTTCCATGCTGGCCATCTGGAGGTTGCCTTCCTTCATAGAGTGTCAGGTAAACCCTCCCAAGATAGGCTCACTGCTCTAAGGTGCACCTGTACTGGGTCTTACTCATCTCATCAGTATTGAAACTGGCAGACCTGCAGTCACAGGTCCCACATTAGTTCACTGAGATGATCACTTCTATCTCAGGCCAGCACAGAGGGACTCTCACTGCCTAAGCAGATTGTGACCTGAAGAGATCCCCAAAGCTTCTTCATCTGGATTGATGTTCTTTTGGGGTGCCATGAAGAACACTCACACTGACAAAAGCTTTACTGAGTCAATAGGGCCAAGATACAGATCCTGTGAACCTAGGTTATCTGGCTTAGCCCTGCACTACTGGAGATGGAGACCAATCAGAAAACAGACCAGAATGTGGATCCCCCTGCAGCCATGTGTGCCACTTCCTGTTCCTACTAAGGGCTCTTTCACATCAATTTAAACTCTTGCCTTATGGGTGCCAGCTCAGATAAATGGGGAGATAGAGTCTGGTCAACAATGAGGCCAGAATTTGGACCTGTCGGCCCATGAATCATGACACCATGTTCCTGGGAGGAAGAGGGGGTGGAGCTGGGCAAGCCAGGAAGACAAAGCAGCAAAGGCAAAGTGTGTGATGTCAGGGAAAGCAGCCAGGCTCTCAGCCTTGAAAGAGCCTCTTTGTGTCATGAGGAAGACCATCAGGGTCAGCTTCCTTGTAGCAACAACTGGGATACTAGGACATCAGCCAAGGAAAGAGCACAAATGTGACTGCAAATAGGATGTGGAGAATGAAACACCTGGCAGGAGAAGCCAATACTTGACAGACAAGGCACCACACAGTGTTCCCATGCTATGGTAATGCACATGACAAGAGGAACCATAGGCATTGGAACTAGTCATAGGGGGACAGTCATCCAGTGTAAGTGCACCCAGCAGCCACAGATGTCATTACCTCTATATCATAATTTTGAGAGCCGGGGAATCTACAGCCCATGTCCTCCTGCTGGAACCTAGGATCTTTGTCTGCCTCAGGGCAGCAGCAGGCTCAGGGAGACCAAAGGAATGATTCACTTGGGTGGCATCTTCTGACTCTGGGGGAGCAGAAGACTCCATCTTGGGTGGCTGCTTCAATCCAATGGAGATCTCCAAATTCAGCTCTGGAACACAAGTACAGCCACTAGGACACTCTGTTATCCACAGCCTTACTGAACCACATGCTTCCATACTCACCAAATAAAAAAAGTGGCCTGGAACAAGTGAACCCAAGGAGAGATGACGTCCACAGAGAGTAATACTGGTTTTGCTGTTGATGATTCCTACATGAGCAGTAAGGATTAGATTGCAGGGAGGCAAAGCACACTAAACTGAAGATCAGGCAAAAAAAATCAAATGTGTAAAAAACCACACCTAACAGAAATGGAAGGATCAGGAAATCTCTGTGGGTGTGTGATGGGATTTGTTGAGAAAAAGGGGAGAAACTGAAGAAAACTCAAATTTCAGGGAGAAACTTGGGAGATGAGAATGAGTTCACTCCACCATGTAAAGTTGCATTGCCAGGATCAGGAAGCTGCTTGGTGTCCACACAGTGTGCACAAAGGCTCTCAGTGACAGAGCTGGGGCCTGGATGTAAAACACAGGGTGGGGCCCTGGACATACAGTGTCCCCAAAAACCTGCTGTACTCAGAAGGCAGAGTCTCTGTCATCATGTGTGAAACCACCAGAATAATTCAAGTATTTGATTTTCTACTCAAAGTTTGATTACACTATCTATAAGGAATTAGTTACTGCAGACATTATGGGAATTAAAGATAACATAAAGTATCAGTGTGAGTCAGCTGTGTCAAAGCATCAGGATACAGATAAGATGCTCTGGATCTTGGGCTGGGGATTTAGCTCAGTGGCATAAGCGCTTGCCTTGCAAGCAAGCAGTCATGAGTTTGATCCCTGGTACCAAAAATAAAAACAGATGCTGTGGATGTAGCATGCATTTCATGTCCTGAGATAGAGATCCTGAGATCTGAATATTTGCTAGTGGCCAGAGAGACTCCGTGACTTGCAGGGCAGAGACTGAGTCTCCCTGAATCCCAGGCACTTGAGGGCTCACATAATGCCAGTAGAAAATCTCAGCTCCTGTTCCTGAGAGAGCACAGACGAACCTGTCACCTGCCCTCACAACACCCTGGCAAGGCACACAAAGGAGAGAGCCTCTGACACCTCCTCCCTACCTGTCAAGGGCAGCCACTGCTTTCCAGGATCAGTGTACTCTGAAAATCTCCATGGGGCAGAGAAATGCTCAGGGTGGCTTTGTCAAATCCATGACCAAGCTGTGTCACCACACAGTTATTTTCAGGGATACGTGAGTCCCAGTGATCCTTGGACACAAGGTGGCAAGGTGGTCCACTGCGAAGCACTTGGGGACAGGCTGCCAGGCAAGGCACTGAAAGGAGAATAGACTTCAGGACAAAGCATCCCACTTCTCACTTTGCTGAGCAAACTTTTCTTATGGCCCCACCTGTGGGGGACACCATGGAGTGAACCAGGTATAGAGGGTGACAATGTGTGCATCAGGAGATGTCACCTTCTATGTACATGTGGATGCTTGGAAGGCAGTGCCCAGACAGGACTGGCCATAAGGGAAAGTCACACACCTGAGCACAGGTGACTCTGTGACAGTGGAAGTTACATCTAGCATCCCCTCCTCACAACCACTCTCCTCTCTCCAGATAGAATGCTGTACAGAGTGTGAAGGTCCCTGGACAGAGAGAGGGTGACTGTCTCTGCATAAGAACAAAAGGACATAGAAGACAGGGCCTCACAGCCTGGGTCACAGAAAAGGGAGGCAGTGACTGTGGTACATGTGGCAGGTCATGGGCAATTTCCTGGTCTTGACCCTGCTGACCTCGCTGTATTCTCAGGTGTCCACTCCCTCATGCATCCATGCAATGTACTGCATATGTTAGTGATATCAGCTGAGAGCAGGGCAGTGGAGGTGCCCATCCCTTAGCCAGTTACTGTGGAATCTGGATTCATGGATCTCTGGGGAGACACTGAGTGTGACCCTTATATTACTCATCCCTCCCATTGGGCTGTACATGACACTCCTGAAAATCACTCTTATTTCTACATGGATGGCAGTCATTGTGATTGGACAGAGGGCTATGGAAAGGCTGCCAGGAGCTTTAGGCCTGTGCTGCAGTGATGGGTGGTTGAGGCCAGCTGTGCCCACTGCACACTGCTCTAGGCCCCTCTGCTGCCCTGCATATCCTCATCCCACTGAGGTCTCTTCCTGTTTCCTTGCAATCTACTTTAGGCATTTGTCCTGACTCTTCCTCCCATGTAGGTGCTCACTCTGTGGATTTCCACTCTCTCTGCAAACCCTTTCTGTGCATCTGAATCCACAGTACCATTAAGGACTATGGGGACACACAGAGTCCAGCCAGGGCATGGTGCATGACATGGCATCCCTGTGGACTGCACAGAACAGTGTGGGGTGACAGACAGTGCCTATACACACAAGGTCAACATGCCAGGGTGGTTATCATGGCATCCCAGGAGGGTGACTTGGCCAAGTTCCCAGATCTTGGTCAGCTCAGCCTGGACACTCCTTCCTCCTGTCACCCATGTGCACTGCAGTGTCAGTGTCTCTACATCTCACCATGGCTCTTGCCTTTCACTGCCTCCTTTAACTAAAGCAAACACAAACAATATTATCCCATGAAGCCACCTGCCAGACATCTCATAGTCCTCAATTTTTCTCTTCTCACCTCACTTCTGAAACTTCCATCTTGTTATCTGCTGGGACAGCTACTGTCCTTACCATCCCAGAGCCACATTCTAGTACATCAAGCCCCTAAACTACACCTGGGAGTCACATCATCCCACTGAAAGCACTCATGGAGATTCCCTACTTGAATACTACAAGGACCAGACAACAGACTTCATGGTTATTTAAGAGGAGAGGAAACAGAAATCCAGGCAGGGCTGGATGCGGTGGCACAGGCCTGTAATCTCATAACTAAGGAGGCTGAGGCAAGAGGACTGACAGGAGTTCCAGTGCAGCCTGGGATGAAAAGTGACATGAAGGTATGAGGAGTACAATGGTAATTGTCTTGAAAAAAACCAAAAAATACCAAAGCACTCTGGAAGAATAAATGATGTCCTGCACCACAGTAAGTCAGCACACTAAGCCCAGGCTGTGGGGAGTCTGACACACCTGTATGGCTGTGTCCTTGTCCTGTGAGGATGCTGGGTAATGTTGCTGCTTTCCAGGAGCCCTGCTCCATCAGGGAGCAATGTGAGGGGGGATCCCATGGCTCCCCCCTCCTTCTGCTCCCTCATACAATGAGGCATCCCCACTTTTCCACACTCAGAAGGAGATGTAGATGGTGATGGAACCGCTGGAAGACTGCTTATCTGCTGAATGCCCCTTGAGCTGGGCACCATGGAGTGGTCAGGGACTGACTGGGGCAAACTGTCAACTCACCATGGCAAAGCTGGAGGTTCTGCTCTTCATCTTTCACAGGGTTTACCCAAGAAAGTAGGTCCTTGATGCTGCACCAGGTAAGCAGGATGACATCTCTCCACTTAAGAATAGTGTTCACTATTTGGGTCCTCATTTAGAGCTACAGCTCCACTGTTGATCTGAAATCCACAAGAGAGGAGGGAAGGCAACACTTACATGCAGAACTCAGCATTTGGGGATGGCCATGAATGGTGACACAGTGCTTCCCGAGGGAAAGAAGGAACATGCAGAGTGCCAGACAAGTGACAATAAAGTAATTCAGACAGTGTCAGGGTGATCTCTAAGTACATCAAGGGAGGCCTTGCAATGGAACGCTGCCACATATTTGGCAATGACATCATAAGCTATGTGGTTGGGTAACATGCACAAGCAGGTATTGTCCTGTGCCACTCTACACCTAGCAATGATGGTTGCTCTAATGCATTTCTAGAGGACAGTTTTCTTTCTGTGACAAACTTGACAATGAGATAAGGTGCCATATGCAGAGGTCAGATAGTATTTGATGATTTTATTTCTACAAGGGATGTGTGCCCCTGTTTGTGTGTGATTTTGCAAAGCCATGAACATTTGCTGTTGTGCTGAGTTGTGTGTGGGTCACTGAAGAAAATGATAACAGCAATAATCATACAAGACAAGCAAGCAATTAAGTACCATGCTTTGGTCACTTCCTGGGTGGCTGCCTGTATGGGAGTATAGGTGTGCTCAGGACACTGAGGCACTGCTGAATGAAAGAAACCATGGGCCTCCAAGGCTGCATTTTCACAAGTGTGACTTCACACAAGCTTCTTTCTCATCCAGTTTCATTTCTACCTATAGAACTACTGTCAATCAAATGAGCTGAAACTCTCAAAAAGACAGAAAGGATCTCCCCATTACATCACACAGGAGACTGCAGGGCTCCTCCAAGCATAGGTAAACTTCACTTTACTGTGCCTTGGGATAGGATGATGCTGGGTTAGTAAATGTGACAAGAAATGCATCTGGGAACCAACAGGAACAGCTGTAAGAACATAGACACTATTCCTGGCAGGCTCAGGGAAATGATAGAAATACACAGCCTGTCCTGCTCTTCCTGCACCTGTAATCTCAGAGGTCAGCTCTGGGCTCACAGGCCATGACTTCACACTCACCTGAATACCTGGGTTGCCTCAATCTCCTGTGTTTCCAGGACAATGTCAGTGTCTGCAAACACACATGTCACAACACATGTGCACCCAAACTCACCCTAACTCTACCCTATCCCAGCACTGTCACTGACCACTGAAGCATCAGAACAGTGGACAGAAACTCAGTGTGGACTTGGGCAGACCTGCCAGCCCAGACTCAATGAACACACTGGCTGGGGACACGTGGGCATACATGTGAACTTGCTGGGTCTCAGTGTGCTCAGCTCTGACATGGAAACCCCAACCCTTCCCGAGAGGGGTTCTGGAGAATGTTATGGCTGAGACTGGAAAGAGAGGTATGTGGCAGTAGGTTCAGCACCCAGCGCAAGGCTGGACATGTGTACTTCACTCCCGCTTTGCCAATGTATGGGACCTGAGAACACCCTTTGACCTCAGCAGAACAGGGACAGCAAGAGGGTATTCACACTGTGAAGTGGCACTGGCTGCCCATGGCAATGGAATGATGTGTGCCATGGCTAAATTCACTCTGCAGCATTTGGATTCACAGGAGGACATTACAGCTCACTACTCCCCAATAGCTTATGCAATGAGCAAATACTCATGAAGTTTCATATTTCTTTGCACAAAAGATCAAAGACCTTGATTAACAGGAACAGGGATCTGAGCTTTATCTCCACATAGGCCAGCACAAGGCCTGGCAATGGAGCTCTTGCTCAGTAAAACAGGGATTTGGGGTGCTGGCACACAGGAGTTCTGTTCTCTCTCTGTGAGTTAGGTCAGGCTGAGAAGAAACAGAAGTCAGAGATGAGATGTGTGATGCTAACTATAGGTTGACAGGAAGGACACCCTGATGCTGGGAAGAGGATGGAATCTCAGCAGTGGCAGGGAAGGGATGCTGGAGAGCTTCCCTGGAGGAGGGCAGCACAGAGGGAGTAGCTGATGGGAGCTAGGAGCCCAGCTTCACAAATTCACCTCCAAAAACTGGGGAGTCTGCTAGGCATGAAGATGTGCAGAGAATAGGGGAGGACACTGCAAGAGAAGCCACAGCCAGCCACTTGTCCATAACACCTGAAAAAACCTTCATGAAGTGGTCTGACCCCATGGATCACCAGTTTCAGTCATCCCTGAGGCTTTCTGATCCCTTCTCCTCACTCTGGGCCCTGTGCAGATCTTATGTCTGCACTGTGAGACCCAGGCTTACAGATTCCTGTAGCACAAGAACTCAGCAAAACTACAGAGTCCCCAGACCTCTGCCCCTGCCATGCAAAAAAGGGGAGTCCTGGCTGAGCTTTAGCCACCTCTCTTGGCTGAGCTCTTGAGAACTGAGAACCCTGGATCCTTGAGCTGCGCTTCTAGATGGATGAAGGGGACTCGATGGTGTCATCAGGCAGAGGTCCTACTTCAGGCTCAATCACAGGGACAGAGTAATTCAGGTGATGATCTTGGGCGATGGTGGAAACAGCTGCCCAGAACCCAGGGAGGACAGCTCCTCCATTGACATTGGCAGGTCATCTACTAATTCATGCAGCAAAATGTTGAGACAGGCATGGGTGGGTGTAGAGTGCAAAAGACAAGATTAAGATGGACCATAACACACAGGTTCCAAATCAGCCTCCAGCAAATCTTCAGGGAGAATTCCAACACCTTGAGCCATTCACAGAGATGAGGAAGGGAACTGTGGTCTGACTTGGACACTGCCTGATTACTATGGGAATGAGAGTGACAACAAGATTAAGAGACAGACACAAAGAAGAAGACAGACAAAAGAAGGGCACAGGGAAGAGGGAGCAGCCCTGCTTAGGGCACTGTCTGAATCACCAGCTGAGGAGGAGAGAGAGCAGCTTCCCTCTGAGGAATAGCAGGACATGGAACACAAAGTGACACCCACAGCAGAGGCTGACCTAGTGCAGGAACAATTGGGAATGTTCCAGGTTCCAGGGATGACAGACTCTGCAGTGACTGCAGGAGAACTTGGGCCCTCTCAGCCTGTTCTCTTCAGTACTGAGACATGACATGGCTCCCTGCAGCTGCTCCATCTCCTTTCCTTCCTGGGCCTCAGCTCTCCCCAAACACTGGCCCTCAGTTCAGAAAGACAATGTGCATGGAGCCCTTTGAGAGGATAAAAGTCATCTTTTCAGGTGATAAGGCCCTGAATGAGCTTACTTCTCCTGACCAGATGCCCTCTCCAAACACACCAGAGAAAACACAGTACCTTGCTAAAAGGCCACAGTGGCTCTGGTTGGGTGAATGATGCCACAACCACTGGAGGGCATTTCTTTCCCTTGAGATTGAAATGTGTGCCAGTTCTGACCATGGGCCTTGAATAACACAATCCCTATCTTGTAATACTTGCTATGTTACCTGATCATGGATTGTTACCTGGAGTCCACAGGCTGTGTCTTCTCCTCTTCACCTCCATCAGAGTGGTGCTCTGCAGACAAATTCAGAAAGGTCCATAAGGTCACTGTATGG
>PVLA01019902.1:0-11287 GCA_004027455.1 Hydrochoerus hydrochaeris
AGGAGAAGAAGAAGAAGAAGAAGAAGAAGAAGAAGAAGAAGAAGAAGAAGAAGAAGAAGAAGAGGAAGAAGAAGAAGAAGAAGAAGAAGAAGAAGAAGAAGAAGAAGAAGAAGAAGAAGAAGAAGAAGAAGAAGAAGAGGAGGAGGAGGAGGAGGAGGAGGAGGAGGGAGGAGGAGGAGGGAAGACAAAAGAAAGAAAAGAAAACAAACTTCCTCTAGTGTTGTCTACAGTAAGACAGCATTAAATGCTAGTAGACTGATGTAAAAGTTAGTTCTCTTCCCACCTAAGTAAATGCGGGCTGATAAACATTCCTGATTCTTTCTCTAGCACTGACAACTTTTACCAATACTTCAGAGCTGCTGAGAGTACCAATTCCCATATCTCTGAATTAAGAACCAGCAAATGTAGAGGGCAGTACATAAGAGGTACAATCAAGCCTTCTAAGTTTTGCATTTTTACACCAGTGCATACTAACTATATGGCTATGGGAGAATTAGCCCTGTTCTCAATGAAAATTTCACAACCCATTTGATGGGGTTAATATCAACACTAGTGTCATCAGACAAGGTACATATGTTTCAGCACCAAGCCTGGCAGAGAAGACAATATGAAAGTGGCAGTTTTATGAGTTGATTGAAGAACTCATGCCTCTGACTTGATTACTGAGGTTTAGTTTTCTTTCTACATCTCTGGCTATTAGATTCCCATCCGCTCTATTCTCAGTTGCCCTGTCAAAATCCAAGATCCAACATCTTTTGGCATTTTCTAGTTCCTTATTTGTGTGATTTAAGGATTAAATATTGGGACAGAAAAAAAATGTTTCCTTATATTTCTAGCTTAGCAGAACTGAAGATGACAAACAGGAGTGTCCTTATTTATTTACTCATGCAGAAAACCTAATCAAAATATTAAAACTAAATCCCACAATACATTTACAAAGAGAAGAAATGTAGAACACTTTGGAAACTTAGGAGAGGGAATAGCTGTTCATTTGTCTGAAGCAGAAATATACTAACCACCTACAATCACCTACTAGCAAATTGTGTGGAAAGAGACAAACCAGTGAATTCTGACTTCTGATTTCTCTCATTCCATTGAATGAGAAGAAAGTGTTAAGATGTTTGTTTGTTTGTCTGTTTGTTGCTTACAACTGGACTTCTAATGCAATAGAAATCTCCTTAAGGGGTTTAAAATCCCATAAAATTCTGTATTTATTCTTCTGTAAAGGTCTCTAAGAAACATGTTTATTGTTGAGGTCAGTATCTTCCACCTGGATTTCCCCTTGCCAAAACATTCTTTTAAAGTCTCACATCTGACACTTTGCTGAAGCACTTACAATTTGACATTGTTGCTTCTTTCATCCATGAACAGGAGCTAGCTTGCTTGTTTTATTTTGCACTTTATCTTTTTTTTCCAATCAATAAAGCTATATAACTACAGTTTAAGATACTACAGAAGCTATTGAGGCCAGTAGACAGTACATGCTAATCAATTTTTAATTATGACTTTAATTTTATATGATGCTATTTAATTTTATTAGATATATTAAAGCAAAGCTGTCAGATTATAGGATTTGCAACTCGGGCCAGGGAGAGAAATGTCCCAGGGGCTGCATGAGGGTATGTGACATTATTAAGAGGGTCATAAGTGGATGTACATTACAATGTGCATATTGCACACATAACTGTCACATATGTCTGAGTAGCTGGAACGATTTCCTCACTGGCAACATCTGAGTTAGTGGAGCCACTGTGCCAAGGCCAGCTTGAAGACCACACAATAGTGGGCTGCAGGCTGTGAGCTAGACTTAGCATTGCTACCAGCATGTCTCACTGACTTACGTATGTTATCTTACTTTTCTGAGCCTCAAATTCTGTATCAGTTGAGTGAGGATAATGTCAGCTTACAGTTTGTAAAAAAAAAATTAAAAAAATAAAAAGCAACACAATGTAACCTAGGATTAACCTCTTGCCCATGGGAGAGGAAGAGAAGAGAGAGAGAAAGGGAAGGGAAGAGGAGGGGAAGAGAGGGGAAGGGAAAGCGGCAGAGGACAAGGAGGGTAAAAAAGGGGAAGAAAGGATCAAAGGATGTAAAGTTTGCGGTCGGTCCTCTGCCTGCATCACATCAGATTCTTCCACCAGCTTTGTGTTTGCCTTAGCTGTCCATAGCCTGAACATTGCCTTCAGGTTAGGCCCATTTCACCTTCAAGAATTAAGGCTGAAAATATTTTTGGGCCTAACTCCCAAGCATAATTTATATTCCAGATCAAGACCAGGCTGAAGAGTTGACTTCTGAAGCACCGTCTTTATGTGACTCCTCTCTTGGGTCTTGCTTCCTATGGGGCTTTCCAGAGTGTACTTTCTTAGTAAATTCCTTGCGTATAACTCTTTGATTCAGTAAATGAGGATAAACAGACTTAAGACATAGAAAAAGAGGTGGAGAGATGGATCATTTCATAGGCCAAGAAAAATCTGTATTCACGCAGTTAGAAAGACAGAGGTATTTGACACCAATTTCCTCAACATTTACCGTTTGAATATGTGCTGGCATGCATACTTACATGTATGCACAGAATGTTAAAGAATTTTCTCTTAAATGCTTTAAGGAACTAAGGGGAATAGGATGGTATTGAGATAACATCTGATTATCTAGTGGAAATAATATTGTAAGAAGGAATCTATATGCCTTTGCAGGAACCACTTGCCTAAATTTCCAGAGCTGGCCAAAGACACCTCATGAAGGCAACCATTAATCAAATAGAAAAGGTTCGCTTACATAGAAAATAGGATGCTGAGCTTCTTGAAGTGCAATATATATCAACTGAAGAAGGCAATGTAATAACCAATGGCATAAAATTGTATTGAATATGCTTCAAAATGTCAGAGAAATGTGCAAAATTGCTTACTGTCTTAATTTCTTCTTGTTTCATTTCCATAAGGCAGAAGGAACAGGATCTTGAGACTCATGGAATCTGGAAAATATGCTTGCAAATGATTTTGAATGCAGCATTTTTAATAGTTTTTGGGTGGCTGGAGAGACTACAAACCAAACGAGTTTGTTTTGCTGCCTTCTTTCTGCTGATTACTTTAGACCAGCTCCTGTACTTCTGGGTAAGATAAATAGCTCCTCTTTCATGTTCCTTCCCATCTTATTTTTACTTCTCTTATGGCACTTATGTCCTTCACTCACTGATTGGGAAGAGATGTGTTTCTCTCAAATGAAGCTCTTCTCAAGGCAAGCATTTACTCAATAGGTACCATGCACAGTGGATGAGCAACGCACAGGCCATTCTTCTAAACACACTACTCTGCTTCTTGAGCACCTACTATGTGTCTGTGAGCTTTTAAGAAGACTGTGATTGAATGAGAAGAAGCTACCAAGATCACTGTCTGGGGAACTAGCAATCAATTGAGGGGAGAAATCAGTAAATAATTTCTTACAGTAATAAGACCCATGATGCACATCAAACAGTGGTCAGATACTAAGTGACTATGTTGGAGGGATTGGGATCTGGGATTCAAGAAAAGTTTATGGGGGAAACATCTTTATAAAGCAGAAGTCAGTTGTGAGCATATGGGGAGAGGAGTGAGCCAGAAACAGAGAGGAGCTTTGAAACTTCCTAAAACAGAAAGAAGCACAGCGTGGTTGAAGCCTGTTAGGCAAGGTGCAAGCTGAAAGGAAATAAGGTCAGGAAGGGTCAAACTGGCCAGACCGTGTGACCCTGGGGAGGAGCTTAGCTTCCCTATGCCAGGGGACCTTTCTGGAACATCCTTTTTGTGTTCTCTGCAAGATCTGTCATTGAGAAATGACCTTAGTTGTGTGGACAGGTTCCTGGATAGTTTCAAGTGCTCTAATTTAGCAGGTAAATATGTGTCACAGTGTAAGTCACTGCCTTCAAGCCAGCAACAGTCTGTTGGCTAAAACATTGGACTGGGACTCTTGGTTGCCACCATCATAAATCCACTGGCCTGGTCTTATCTTGGAGCATTTTGCTGTCTCTCACTGGCCTCTGACTCCAGCACACATTCTCCAGATGCATATCCTATCCTGACTTTTCCCCTGTTGCTTCAGCTCAGAAGTAAGGGTCATATGTCATAACCTCCGCTGTGCTCACAACTGACTTCTGCTTTATAAAAATGTTTCCCCCATAAACTTTTCTTGAATCCTAGATTCAGTCCCTCCAACATAGTGCCTTAGTATCTGATCACTGTTTGATATGCATCATGGCTCTTAGTACTGGCAAACAAATACCGAGTAAGAAGGTACAGACGCAAATGTTTCTTCATAGCTTCTGCAGTTGAACAGCATGGATGAGAAGGGAGGCCCAGGAAGGATCTGTGGAGCCCAGCAGGGGAGCGGTCCACAGCAGCAGTCAGCTGTTGACCACTCACACACATCAACTCCGCACTGGCAAAACATCCAACTTTTCATGAAAAGATGGAAATCTGTATCACTGTGCTAACTCCTTTGAGTTGTAAATATTGATTATTAAGTAGCATTATTGACATTATTTTGGCCAAATGTGTATAATAATAGAGTAAAAACAGTGACAAACTAACAGTATTTTTGCAAGCACATCCACAGGTTTTTAAGTAGTAATCCTAACATGGGCATCATTTTTATCCAATTTTCTATATGGGAAACAGGAGTACTGAGATTAAGAAATTTATCTAATGTCATTCACCAAGTACTGATGAGTTGGTGTCTGAAACAAAGCTGTGTGCTCTTTGAGGCTATGTAGCTTGCAGGCCAAGCATGGATGGCCACTGCCCAGGAGGCTCTGTGTTTATTTGTCTCCTATTAGGAAATGCTGACTCCTCTCTATCAACTGCTGGAAAATCAACCTTAAGGCCAGAGTTGACTGACTGAGGCTGGATCAGAAACATCTCATGAATGAAGAGCAACTTCATATTAGACATTCAGGTCTCCTCAGGGCCCAGTGTGGACCAGTGCCCCATCCACTTGGTACCTGTACTATTCCAGCAAGGTAGTATGAGTTCAGTGTCAGCCACATCACACACCAACAGGATGGTTTTGCGTGCACAGGGTAGGAACAAAGGGTGGAGGGACTAACTGTTACCAACTCTGTGGGTTCTTGTGCTCTGCAATAGAAGAGTTGGGCAGGAGTATAGCAATACAAGAGCAGGATCTTTGACTGTTATGCTGGGGCAAAAGGAGAAAACTGAGAAGGGACAGAAGTGGTCCAAATAAGAAGATAGGATAATGTGGTTTCACACAAATCCAAAAGGAGGCACAACCACTTTCTTAGCTTGTGGAAGGGGAGCTCAGGCTGGGTCTTCTTGTGTATGCCTCTTCATGTAATGCTGTCTGTATTTGTCACTTTCCTATCATTGGGACAAGATACCTGACACCCCACAATTTCAAGGAAGGGAGATTGATTTCAGCTCACAGTTTCAGTAGATTCAGTCCATGGCTGACTGGCTCCAAGGCAGAAAAAGTATGACAGAGGAAAGCTGCACACTGCATGGTGCCAGGAAGCAGAAACTGAAAGGAGGAGCCAGGAAGGAGAATACACACTTCCAAGCCATGCCCTCAGTGATCTGCCCCTTCTGACCAGACTCTACCTCTAAACATGAGACATTTGGAGGATTTTTTAAATGTGAACCATAGCATTCTCTCATTATCATCTCAGGTTTTTACCTCGGGGTGTAACTTCCACTATGTTAATGTAGTAAAGGTAACTGGGGATTATTGACTGCTCTAGGGCTGTGTTTGCCCTTCCCCTTCACCATGTGAGGCTAAATTTGTTTAAAGCACCTAAAAACAGGTGTCTATTCACACTCTGCCACCTGGGGAGCATATCTGGTTCACCCTTGTCTGCAGTGAATAGGTGGTGGAGGTCCTGGACTAGCACTGCCCTGGGCCCATAGGAAACAGCCATTGTTATTGGTTGTTATGTATCAGTTGACTTACCTATAGAGATCTGTTGTTTCATTTGTAATATGAGAATTAAGAACATGGGGAATTCTTAAATTTATTCCTTTCACTCTGAAGTTTTGATAATTTTAATCTACAAAGTAAAAAAAATGACCATGGACAGATCTCAAGAAGAACATACAGGTTTTACTATATGACTAAGATATGGAAGTGTCAGGCCCAAAGACAGGCAAAGTATTTGGTCTTTATATGAAGCTCAAGGGGTTGGTATGGGCTTCTGGGTAGGAGGGGGGTGGTGCAGACTGTGGGAGTTTGGGATGCATAATAAGCTACAGTGGTCTTATGATTCAGGTGAACATACAGCAGCCACCTGTGGTCATTTCTAACCGGCCCAGGTGTTGAACCCTGAATATCTTCTCTCTGTGGAAAGATTCCTCCTAAGCACAAGAAGGTAGAAATACAGGTAGAAAAGCCTCTGTCTGCACTTGCTATTTACTTTACTAATGTAGTCAGATACAGACTTCTTTTTATAAGAGGACAGCTTTTCAAAGCCATTCCTGTGTCTGCAGAGTCTGCAGCTTCTCTGAATAACCAATTCGAGACATACCAAAGAAATATATTCAAAGTAGAATTTCTTACTTTCCCTCAAGAGTCTGTAACAACTATGTTTTGGCTTGGAAGACTGCATGGAATTCTTCAGATAAGGTCAGTTGGCATGTGGTTGGCACACAGTAGGAACACACAAAGGGCATTTCCCGCCTTCTAAGGAGCCACTCTCAAACTGCCTGGCAGTGACATTTCCTGGAGCTGTGTGCTGCCAGCCCTGACAATGCTATTTGGATGTGTCCTTCAGTCTGAAAAGTAGCTCCAAGTGGTGAAGTATTCCTGCCCAATTTTTTTGCAATTGCCATACAATGCTGACTTGAATACGGTTAGTTTTGAAAGGCTAGTATTATACAGGCATGTGTTTCCCCCTTGGAACCTTCTGGTGAGAAGTAGAAGCCGCTTGCTTATCTGATAGGTTGGGCCAACATGAAATACAGGTTGCCAAGTTGGGGGCAGGGATGCCTGTGATCGATGCTGACACAGGGTGCTATGCCCTGAGGAAATGTGCCCACATATACATTTCCTTTCCTGTGGTAGTCAAGAGGGAAAACTGGGTCACTAACAACTGAGCTTCTTCTCCATGTTTCCTCAGGCTGAGTGCAGTCTGCCAACCTCAGCCCCTCCTCAGCAGGATGAATGGATAGAAAATAAACACTTCTACCTAACAAAAAGAAATATGCAGATGCTGGCCCCACAACACCAAAGAAGGATCAGCAATGTCCTGGTCTATTATCTTATTCTACTTCTCCTTTCTCAACTTTACTATCAAAACTGTTACACCCTGAACAAAGTGAGATGAAAGTTTAGGGCAATGAAAGGCTCCTCCATCTCCTTCAGAGCCAGCTTTTCATAAAACCTTTTCACTTTTCACCAAAATAAACGGCCTCCTCTGTTTCTTGGGAATTAGTTATGTAAACCTAAGCGGCCAATGACACAGACAGCCAGTAGCACAATCTTCTGAGTGTGGGATCCATGCAGGCACTGTGCTAGGAACAAGGGACAGGGAACAGAATGGCAAAGTGCTGATCTTTAAGATGTTCATAGAGGAGGAAATCACTAAACAAGGAAACACAAGGCAATACAAGACGGGTTCTCCCTCTTGTTACTGCAAAGAAGAGCATCCAGTTGTTTCAAATGGACTTCCTTGCCAGATCATGGACTCCTCACTCTGCACCGCTGCATGAGGAACCAGAGATGAAAACTTAATAGAGGCTCAATAAACTATCATCGACTAACAATACAAGTATGCAATTTACTTTGTTGTATACTTGCAGTTTAGAAGTTCCAAAACACAATTACCAGGTCGAGAATAGTTTACAAAAGTGTGAGTAATGGGATTGGAGGAGGTTTCCCCAAAGTGGAGATAGGGACCTCAACTCCACCACACCCCTGCATAGGCTGCCTGTTTGCTACCTTCTGTCACAAAAAAAGAATTTGAGACACACCAGTAAAAGACATGGAGAGGTTCTTCAGGAAGAAAAAAAGTCACGTAGTCAGGTGGCCTCTTAAGAGAGATGCATATGTCCTGAAGATGGGGGGTTTGTATAGTCTTGTGAGTGTCTTCAAGATGGGTGACCTGGGATGTGTCATCCCACTGTCTCTCTGTTTACCTAGTGAGTTATGTTAACGTATAAGCCATTTTCCCGTGTTTGAAGTTTAGAGATACACGTTACACTTAATGATACTGCTTCCTTTTGGATGAATTTCTTAGAAAGGAAAAAGACGTGGTAACCTTGGGTAACTTTGTGTTTCAAGGCTACAGTTTTTCTTAAAAGTACAATTTAAAATTACAATGTTCTTTGTCTCTGTTCTACTGACCTTTATTTCTTCTATCCTCCTTCAAAAGGAACCTTTACTTGTTCAGCACATGTGCCTCATGATCCGTGAAAATCACTACCACTTTCTCACAGTGTTAAAAGGGAAGTAGGGGGTTGTAGTGGCTATAAAGGTTTTTAGGAGCCTGGAAACTGGCAATTGGAACCCCCCATTCAAATGGGGGGATTCAAAGCTATGGTGAGATTTAGCACATTCTCTCATTGTGAAACACAGAATCAACCCTTCTGGGAAAAGCTGCATCTCCTATGGGGCTTTTTGTTAGGAATGGCCAGAAGACTGGTACCAGCCAAGTCATTCTGGGAAGCAATTAAGATTCAAAAACAAGGATAGGAAATCAGGGCCAGGTCCAAAGCTGCTCAGTTCTCCGGACCCTGCACACAAGTCACTTGAGTTAGGAATTTGGGGGCAAATTTCCAAAGCTGAGGCCTATTTTGGAGTTTGGGATAGAGACCAGGTTCTTGAACATCCTCTGTCAAAAGAAGGTTATAAAATGAGTGTACTAGTTTGGTATGCTAGTTTCATACTGAGATAGGAAGGGGAGAGTATAAAATAATAAAGATAAATCCTGGAATGTTGATGAAATAACACATGAATGGATGCATTATAAATGACTGAAATAGTTATTCCTTGAATTTATACAACTTATATAACTTTGATTTTCAAACATATTATCTCATTCTTATTTTTTTAATAATTTAAAATTGAGCTTGTGTGCATGCAAGTTTTTGTTGACGCTTCATAACCAGGTTGGGCTATTTTCATAGGAACATAGAGGCCTTTGCAGAGGCATTGTAAAGATTTGTCCTAATTCATGAACCAAAGAAATAACAGAGAGGAACAAATGAATGCCTTAGTCCCCATTTTCACACCCAGTACCAGGAATTCATCTTGCCCCCTCTTGCTATGCCTCACTTTTACCCATTTTCATCACATCTCCAACTCTAAATAAAGGGTGTGCTTCTCACATCCTTGGCAACCCCTCTCTCTATAATCTCAGGCTTTGTCACCCATTCTTTGACCCTCTGGAGCCTAGATCAATAAATGAATAAGTTACTAACTAATAAATGAGTAAATACTAATACAATTAGTTCTGTGGTATAATAAAAAATATATTTGGTATTTTTCCAACTTCTTATCATAGAGCATATTAAATTTCCTCAATGACAGAAGTGTCTTTTGTTATTCATAGGATGCTTTTACATAGTACCTGGTTTTTAGTGATGAGATGACAGGATGTAACCCTTAGACAGCCTCGTGTGAGGCCATTAACTGAGGCCACATCAGCAGAAGTAAGAACTTTTAATCCCATGTCCCTACCTTTAGGAAGGAATGTCAGTAGGACAGGGGAAAGAACAGCTGTATCAAAACTCTAGAACAATAATAATGAACTTCAGGTCTCTCGGAACCTAGGAGAGTAGCTGGTTAGAGAGGACCTGACTGTTCCATTTATCACTACCCCAATACCTTACCCTTTGTGTCTCTTCTCTGGGGGTTCACCTGTATTTTTTAATGACCTCATTTATAATTATATCTGGTATACATAACCATTTTTCTGAGTCATATGAACTTTTCCAGTGAATTAATGGAATCCAAGGAGGTAAGGGTGAAAACCCTAACTGACAGCCAAGCAAATAAAAGTATAGATGACAGCCTTCTAGTGGTGAAGAGACAGTCCTATGGGCCTGAGCCCTTAACTTCTGGGATTTGACTCTACCTTTAGAGTTGAACTAAATTTAAGTACACTGAGTTGATGTGTGCAGAAGAATGACTTGGTGACAGAGAATGTTTCCCAGTCATCTGACCATAGAAATAACCAGTTTTCAGTGTCAGAATAGAGGAAAAAAAGGGGTTTTTTTCCTTACAAATGCTTTTGAAATATTTCTTGTGTTGGGCAGTTGTTACACCTTCAAAGTGCCTGACACATACATGCCCAGCTCAGATCAGCAATAATGAAATGTCATTCTTTCCTGCTTGTCTCTCTCTCTCTCTGCATTTAATAAAGTGACTGAGATGTGTTGGATGCTTAGAAAATATCTGTTACATTAACTCAAAATTTCCTTTGGACTCAAATAGCAACTATTAGAGAACATTAAAAAAGATATGGATAGAGACCTCCATCCTTTACTGGATTGTCTTAGTATAGGTTCATCTGAACCAGGTCTTGAGATGAGAATTTGAGTGCAAATAGTCATTGGAAAGAAATAGAGAGCAAAGGCAAAGCTGAAAGGTAAAGCTGAAAATATATCATGTGTTATTAAGCCAGCTTCCTTCATTGGGGAAGGAAATTGATTGCTACTAGGGGGTTTTGGCAGACAGTGTAGGACACTCTCATTTTCCCATCTACTCCTGCCAGTCATTTTCAGGTTGCTCCTAAGGGTACAAACTCCCTAGCATGTCAACTCTGATCCCAACAGGCAGAGAAGACTTGAAAAAGAAACACAATTCATGGCTGTTAAAAGTTAGACCAGAGCACACGGAATTACAACACTGAGGAAAGCTGGCTGAGCCCTGACAACATCTGTTACAGCTGCTTTGCTCTGTAAATATGGAACAAAGTGGTCCAGACCTTGACCATGAATCCTGGATTCTTCCTCTGGATCAGAGTTCTTAAAAATCTCTCTCTCTCTCTCTCTCTCTCTCTCTCTGTTTCCTCCCACCCCACTCCAGGATAAACAGACAACTCCTCATTATTTTATCATTCCCCATGTGCAGAGCTTGGTGACTGGAGTAAAATTGGCTGCCAGGGCTCTGTCTGGAAAGTGCAGTGTGGGCTCAGGATGGAGGAGTCCTGCTTGCATCTGATTCTGACCATCCCTAGCTACATAGAAGAATAAATGGTTGGAGCCTCTTAGGCCGCTACTGAGAGCCACAGGCCTGGTTTGTAAGAACTTTACTGCCTTGCTCTAGAAACACAGTTCCCTCATCACATGGCAGTCTTTTTCCCTTT
>PVLA01019903.1:0-11282 GCA_004027455.1 Hydrochoerus hydrochaeris
ATCCAGCACACACTGGAAATATTACAAAGTATCAACAAATGAGATCTAATTTAAAAGCTGGTGCATAACAAAAGAAATCACCAAAAGAGTGAAAAGACAACTCATAGAGTAGAAAAAATTGCAACTCTGTCATACCTCTGAAAAAAGACTTATCTAGAACATATAAAGATTTGAAAAAAATCAGTCTCCCCACAGTCAAATACCCAATGCAAAAATGGGATTTGAAATAAATGTACACTTATTGAATGAAGAAATACAAATCACCAACTAATACATTGGGTAATACTATCACTGGTCATTGGAGAAATGCAAATTTAATCAACACTGAGCTATTACCTCATTGCAGAAAGAATGGCTAATATCATAAGTTAACCAATAACAAATGCTAGCAGAGTGTGGAGAAGTAGAAACCTTCTCCACTGCTGGTGGGAGTGCAGAATGGTGCAACTACTGTGGAAGTTACCCAAAAGTTGGGATTAGGGGTCTCATTTATCCACCTATTCCTCTTTTGAGTATTTTGCAGATTAATTAAAACACAGAGATTTGCACACATGTCTGGTAGAACCACTTGTAACCAATAAATTTTGGAAATAAATCAAGTATCAATGAAGGGATGCATGGATTAAAAATCCTTTTATTATAATGGAGTACTACTAAGTGATAGAGAATGATAAAGTTGAGACTTTGCTAGATACATGGATGCAATTCAAAACCATATGCACAAGTAAAAAAATCAGACCCACATGTGTAAACATGACATTGTCTTACTATTGTGACAAATTGAATGAGTAAATATTGTGGTTTGGTAAGAAATAAATGAAAAGAAAAGAGGATATGTTGGGGAAAGGAAAAATAAGGACAAGGAAAGAAAAGAAATACACACTAGATAAAATAGTGTTAGAGCTACTTGCCTTAGTTTAAAGAAAAATTTCTGTTAATATTGTTTGGATGATATTCTAAGTAACTACTATGTTTTATTCTAAGTAACTACTATAAAGATAATAGTATATAATGTATTAATTATTCTTAATCTTCTGCTGTCCTGTACTAAATCTGTTTGCTTTTACTTTTATTACTTTCTTTTTCAAATAATAAAAAAAGAAAATAGCAAGATATCATTTGCTCATGGATAGGAAGAACCAACATAGACATATTCCCAAAATGGTTCCATAGATTTAATGCAATTCTTATTAAATATCATCAGCATTCTTCACAGCACTAGAGAAAATATTTCAAAAAATTTATTTGGAAGTAGAAGAGATCTAAAAGAGCAAAAGAAATCACAGGAAACAAGGAAAGGCAAGGGGCATCACAAGCCCTAACTTGAAATTATATTACAAAACCACTCTGATAAAAACAGCATGGCACAGGCAAAAACAAAACAAAAATCAAACAGAAAACTACAAACCAAACTGACCAAACAAATCTACAAAAAAAATCAGACTGGAAGATCAATGAAATGAATTATAAGAATAAAATTCCCATTAAACTCAACTTGGACATCTATTGTTGACTGAGGGACCAAGTATATTCACTAGAATAAAAATATTCTCTTTATAAATACCAATGGAAAACTGACTTTCCACATGTCATAGAATAAAATTAGACCCATGTCTTTCACTGTGCACTAAACTAAAATAAAAATAGATCAAAGTTCTAAATATTAATTCAGTAATATTAACTTTTGCAGAGGACAGAATAGATAGAAATCTTGAAGACATATGTATATACAGAGATTTTCTGGACAAAACCTAGAATTCAGGAGAAATACTGCAATGAATCAACTAGAATCTCATATTATTAAACAGCTTTTAGACAGCAAAAGAAATTACCAACAGAGTGAATAAATCAACAAACACATAGAGTGGGAAAAAAGTCTTAGCTGATTGTCACATAGACAAAGGATTCTTATCTAGAACACACAAAGAATTGAAACAAATCAAACCCTGAAATTCAAAAACTCAATGCAATAATTGGCATCCGAGATAAGTATGAACTTCTCAGAAGAAGAAAAACAAAAGGCAAATAAAATAAAATAAAATGTACTCAACATCACTGACCTTTTAACAAATGCAAAGTACGATAAGGGGGAGATTGTATATCACCCCAGATAGAATGGCTATTATGAAGAAATCAACCAGTCACAAATGTTGGATGGGCTGTGGGGAAATGTTACCCTTCTACCCTATTGATGGGAGTGTAAACATTTACAGCTGTTGTGGAATTTGATGTAAAGAATCCTCAAAAGCTAGGATAAGAGATCTCATTTGATCCAAACATTCCCCTTCTGAGAGTCTTCCTGGAACAAATGAAAACATCATACCACATCAATATAGGCACATCCAAGTTTAAAGTAGCTTAGTTTGTAATAGCTATATCTTAGAAATTACCAGAGTTGCCAACAACAGAAGAATAGATAAACAGGAGTGCTTTATAGAATTTGTTGGAGTATTACTTAATCATATAAAAGGAGAAACTTGAGAAATTTGTAGGTAAAAGGATGCACCTTGAAAACAAACAACTCAGATGAAATAAATTTGGCCCATATGTAAAAATCACATCATATCTGAAATGAGATACAAAGGTTTTAATAAAGAGCAAGATTTATTAGAAATATTTGGATGAAGAAATTATTTAAAAGAAGGAACAATAACTAGAGGGGCAGGAAAGGAAAAAAAGAGTCCAAACTCTTAAATGATATAAATCAGCCACAATGTTGAAATATCATATTGTTTCTTCAGTGGGAGTATCGTAAAGCATAAGTCAAGACAAATATATGCAAAAGATACTGGAAAATAGGAAATGTTAATTATATGACTTTTTGGTACTGAAAGTTGAACTCAGGTCCTTGTTCTTGCCATCCATGGGCTGTGCACTGAGCTATGTACCCGATCAAAGAAAATACTCAAATATGAGCGTAAAAATGGATGTTGGAGGAAAAGAAGAAAAGGAATGGAAAAAAGAAGGAAGAAAATGGAAGCAAAGCTTTTGTAAAGGAAAAGTGAAATAGGGCTTTAAGGGAGGACAAAGTTTTTTGGGGGGAATAGAATCAAGAAATATCACACAGAGGTATAGCTTTCCTCTAATGAATGTGATCATTATATATATCTACCTTTACCAGTATATTTAAAAATAATAAAAGTATATAAGCGAAAATAAACCTGAGGGACCAGACAGTTGAAAAAGAAAACAATATAGACACTGGCTTTATCCTCCAGAAGAGAATGCAAAGCTCTCTATTGCCTTTCTCTGGCTACATGAGTGCTGTCTTCTAGGTTTGCATCATGGATTCTGCCTTTTGTAAGAAGTTTTAGATTCTGAGGTTAGTACCTAATGGTGCTCATTCATACAACCGCCTTTCAAATCCATGAAGGACCATATCTTTACTTATTTCCACATTTTTGTCTTCTTGGGTAACTGCAGACCATATATAAATTTAAAGTGAAAAAGCCTGAAAAATCAAGAAGAAAAAAATTAGAGGAATAACAACAAAAGCAAAATGACAGTGACAACTGCAACAAATACAATGTTACTATAGGATTTCAAAGCAAGATGACAGAAATTTAACAATGATTGCTATATCACTTATTCTTATCCTAAAAGTCATTCCCCAGGCAACCAGATACAATCATGACAGATTGATGAAACAAAACCATTTCCCTTTAAGAAATTTCTTTCTCTTTTTATATATCTATGGTACCTTTTTATTTTATTAACTCTGATTTTACACTAGTGTGACAATTTGGTGTTTACACATGCAACTCTGGTTTAGTTCACTTATGAGTATGCTTCTAGTTGCATCCATTTACCTAGAAAAGCCTATAATGTATCATTCTTTATTGCTGGGATGTATTCCATTGCACAAAAATACCACTGATTAGCAGACCTGGGGATGTATTTTAGCAGCATAAATGCCTGTCCAGAAAGTGTGAGATTGGGAGTTTGATCCCTAATGTAGAAAGAAAGAAAGAAAGAAAGAAAGAAAGAAAGAAAGAAAGAAAGAAAGAAAGAAAGAAACTAAGAAAGACAGAGAAAGAGGAAATCTGTCACTGCATTTTTTATCTACTCAGTCATTGATGGACATTTGATTTTTTGCAAGATCTTGATATTACAAATTATGTTTCTATAAATGTGCTTTCATATGCATCCCTGTGGCATTAAGCTTTCAATTCATCTCTGAAAATAATTAGAAGGGGAATAGCTGAATCAAATGGAACCTGTAATCTTAATATTTGATGAATCTCCATACTGATTTCCACAGCTGTTATACCAGTTTACCCTACCACAAACAGTAGACAAATGTGCCTTTATCCCTACAGTACTTCCAATATTTGATATTGGCTGATTTCTTGATATCAGCTATTCTTTCTGAAGTGAGATGGTATCTCAGTATTATTTTAGTTTACTTTTATGAAATGACCAATGATGTTGAAAATATTTTCATATATATATTTTCCATTTGTATTTCTTCATATGAGAATTGTGTATTCCTTTCAATGCTCCTTTTTGGATTGCTTGTTTGAATTTGGGGGTGTTGATTTTTTCAATTATTTATACATTCTAGATAGAATTCTTTGGTCTGAGGGACAGTTGTCAAAGAGCTCTATCCAATCTTTGGATTTTCTTTTCTCTCTGTGGATGTTTTATACTGATGTGAAAAATTGTTTTAGAAGACTAGATCCCAGATGAAGCACTACCTGTGCAGTGTGTTTTTGGGTTATGAACCTACTCCTACCCATATGTCCTCAAGGTTTCTCCCTGCTTTGTCCTCCAGTAGGTTTAATGTTTCCATCTTAGTATTTAGATGTTTGAGACAGTTTAACTTTAGTTTAGAGTATGTTGGTAGGAACGCATCTTGTGTGCCTTTCGCATGTAGAAAATGAGTTTTCAAAATACCTCTTATTAAAGATGCTTTCTTCCAATGAAAAGGCTTGGCCCATTTTAGCAAATATAAAATGGCACAGTGTGCCTATACTTGTGTAAGTGTCATCTGTTCTGTTCTATTGATCCTCAGCTTTATTCTGTTGTCAGTTTATAGCATATATTCTCAATTATTGGCCCACATGCTAATAAGCTCATGGGAGGTACCATCTGGCTTGGATGGCTTACCAGAAAGTCAAGATATTTGGCTTCTTGGTGGGATTCTCCCATTCCTAGCATGGTCAATTCTTGTGAAGTACTGACTTCTCTCTTCCTGGGCCCCAAATAATTTGTCCTGATTATCAGAAAGGCTGGCTCTTTGGCTTCTTTCATATATATTTTATTATAGTAACTGTGTTGTATAATTTCATGCCTGAGATTGTGATGCCTCTTGCCTAGCCTTTGTTGCCCAGGATTGTCTTTGCTATTCTAGTTCTTTTATGGATTCATATGAATTTTAGGAATGATTTCTGTATATATGTGAGATGTGCTAACAGTATTTTGGTTGAAATTGCATGAAATCTCTATAACAGTTTTGGGATGATGGCCAATTTCAGAATGTTGGTTATTCTTATCTGTGAGCAAGACACATCTCTCCATTTTCTAAAATTCTCATTAATCTTCTTTGTCAGAGTACTGCAGTTTTCAATACAGAAATATTTTACATTCTTCATTAGGTTGGTTCTTAAATGTTTCATTTATTTGATATTATCGTGAAGTCTCTGGTTTTCTTAAGTTCTCTCTCATTGAATTTGTTGTTTGTATACAGGGAAGTTATTGACTTTTGTGTAATGATTTTATTCTCACCTAAGCTGCTGGAATTTACTTGTTATATCTAGAAGACTATTGTTGTAGTTTCTGGGCTCATTTTTGTACCGCAAAATTTCATCTGTGAATAATGGTAATTTAATATCTTTCTTTCCTATCTTTATTTGCTTTATTGTTCTCTATTATCTAAATGCTCTGGCTAATGTAACCAGAACTATTTTAAATAAGAGTGGTGGTAGTGGATGACGTTGTGTCCTTCCTGATTTTAGAATAAAAGGTTTTAGTTTTTGACCAATAAATACCAGTTACTGAGATCATGTATTATAGGATCTTGTAATGCTTTGTGTTATTCAAACATTATTGGAAAGAGTGATTTGCTGCAGGCACAAATCTTTCTCTTGTTCTTACTGTGTCTCCCCATGTTTAGGCTCACTGTTTCTTAGATTAGCCATGAAAATCTCAAGTATCCTTTCTGTGCTGTGCTCTATTCAATCAGCCTGGAAATTCTTTCTCATCTTTGCATGATACACACTCTTCAATCTCTCTCTTTTTGCCTGTTTCTTTCTCATCTTCATTCATCTCAAACTTTCCTGCCTGTGATCCATCTTGACTCTTTATGATTCTCTTTCTCTACAACTGAGAGCTCCTTTCTTCTCTCATTTTGGTCCTTCCTCATCATCATTGTTCTGGGGTTTTCTTTAATTTAGGATACAAGAAACACTGTGGAGAAGATCTGTCAATTCTTAGGAAAGAAGTTAAAACCTGAAGAAATAGATTTAGTCATCCAGTATAGCTCCTTTCAAGTCATGAAAGAAAATGAGATGTTCACTAGCAGCATTTTCCATGAGTTGGGTGTTACTGAGCGTCTCAGATATATGAGAAAAGGTAAATAAAAATTCTCTGCTTTCAAATCACACAGGGGATATGTAACACACTCCTCTTGGCTAGAACAGAATGAGAAGAGTTAAGAAGTCTGAGGTTTTCTCCTTTGTGTTAAGAGTGGCAACCAACTAACATTAATTCTCTTTGAATCTCTCACATTATCCTTCAAGGTCACATTCTCAGCAAGCTCATTACATTCAAATTGTCCCACACCTAAAATCTCCCCACTTCTTAGTAGCACAACAACTTAGACTTAGATCCAAGTGTTTAAACTAGCTTTAGGGAACACTTCCAAGACATTGAAATACATAATTTTTGTTTAATTATTTTTATTTGTGCCTTTTTTCTACTTGGGAGGGTAGTACTTGTCACAAAGTAAGAATTCTATGATTTTTTTGGTAGTACTTTGAGTGAACAGATATAAAACACAATATATCCATTACTAATTTTATTTTAATTACAGTAAATATGTGGTAATGGTTATCACATAACTGGCTAATATATTGAAGCTGATATTAATATAGAGCTAAACAGTTTAACGAAGACCAAGAAAATCTAATGAACTTTGCTCAAAACTTGAGAGTATTATTCTTATTAAGCACATTCAGAGGTTGGCATGCCTACAGAGAATAACTGGTCATTCCAGTTTAATGTATTACTTAACTCAGATGGCAAATGATGTTTACTTGGTGCTACCCTGTAAAAAGAGACTTTGTGAAAATGAATAGTTTCTAAATGAGTTAAATGATTGAGTCATGCTTGCAGGGAACAAACTATACATATAGGATCTGCTGGGAAAGAGCTAGAGGAAGTAAATTGTTTCTTGTCCAGCAAAATTGTGAATGGTAGGCACCCAGGCACAGAAAGGCTATTGGCTCTCAAGTGGTCCTTCAACTATGCCAGCCGCTGTGTCAGTATCAGGTGCTTTCTAGGAGTAGAACAGTGAGATGTCCTGATGTCTTAGGCCTTATCACTTGATTTAATCTAAATCTCTATACCGTGTTTTCCAGGCATCATCGGGGACTGGAAGAATCACTTCACTGTAGCCCAAGCAGAAGAATTTGATAAGATATTTCAGGAGAAAATAGCAGCATACACTCCAAAGCTGTTTCCATTGGAAGATTTTTGAAAATTGTGACCTGATACCTGTGCTCCTGACATCGATATTATCATGAATTCGGTCCACTGATCTTCAATTCTTTTGTTGGCAGTACCATGCTGATTTTATCACTGTAGCTTTGTAGTGTAATTTCAAGTCAGAGATTGGAATGCCTCCTGCCTTGCTTTTGTTACCCAGGATTGCCTTTGGTAGTTTCATCAGGATTTCATTAAACCTGTATAACAGTTTTGGGAGCATGAATAGTTTCAGAAAGTTGATTCTTCCTAGCCAAGAGCAAGGGAACTAGCGTTTCATGACTCCTTTTTGGAAATATTTCTCCTGCAAAGTTTTTAATGCATTCTGAAATTTTAAAATTTTTGGTTAAACTACACCGAGAAATGTAGAAAATAATGCTATTATATATACAATACCTTCTTTCATAAATATTGCATTTGTGTGGCACAATGATTCTCTTCCAACACAATATGGGCATGAGCCTCTTTCAGATTTGGTAAATCTGAGGGTGGAAAATTAAAGGTTAAAGAGAGATGGTGCCAAAATCATGCAATAATGACCCACAGATAAGTGAACCTATGTTAAATACCAAGTTATCATCTTCATTTATAGGGGGGCAGGTGCAAATGTAAACACATCCTAATCTTAGTTATTAGTCTCATGAATATTTGTGAAACTCCACAGTCAGCAAACTATCATGTAGACAATATTGAAAACATTTCTGGCACCTAGAACTGTCTCTCAAGTCACCTCCCAATCTGCAAATGACCACAGAGGTAGTCTCACTCCTTGCTTAAAACTATGGATCATTTTGTTGCTCTTGAAATATACCAATTGAGCTTATCCTCTATAAATTGAACTGCGTGGTTGCTTTACTAAGTGTAAAGTCTTTTAGATTTATTTCTGTCTTGTGTGTGTGTAAAACTACATTCTTCTCTGTTTAGGAATATGGCACAATTTTAAAAGTGATTTTCCTCTTAGTTATATTTTTTGTAAAGTATTGATTTCTCACAACACTCACTGTTTAAAAACTCCCAGTAGATTCCTATAAAGAGTAGACAGACATCTCAGGAGAAACACATATACAACACTCCTCATTTATTACACATCCTTTGAGTTAACTAGCTTGGAAAATCTATAATTGTGTACTATCTTATTGAAGGCTGTCAAAAATTCATTAATATAATTGATGATGTTTAATAGGCATTTTCACAAACTACCTGGATAAAAATCAAATCGGTTGGGAAAGGACTCTCCTGATTTTTCACTTACTTATTTTTTAAATTTAAGGTGATTTATGGCATACATATCTTTGAGATGTTCTAGTGTCTTTTAATTTATACTTGAGAAAAATCATTATCGCCAAGAAACCAGAGAAGCTCATTTGAAAGCATTATTTTTATAGGTTTCTCTGGGTAGTTAAAACAAAAAATTTAAAATTTCAGAATACATTAAAAACCTTACAAGGGAGAATATTTTCAAATCTGAGGCATGAAACGCTTGTTCCCTTGGTCTTGGTAAGGAAGAATGTATGGAATTATTTCTCCAAGGAAATGGTGAGTGTTCTGTACAATAAAGGAGCTTCAGAAGTCAGTCTTCCTCTTTTTTCACTGGATACCTCTAGATACTCCATTTTTGCAGCCTGCAAATCCATAGTTCCATCCTAACTGTAACACAGATGTATCATATGTTCTCACTCTCCTTCACCCCAAGGTCCACAGAGAACCCTCAAAAACAAAAACAAAATCAAAATAAAACAAAATTGTATGAAGAAGGAGCAAGAGTAATGGAACATGCTTGTAATCCCACAACTCAGAAGGTTGAGGTAGGAGGATGGCTTTGAGTTCAAAGCCAACCTTAGCTACCAGTAAAAAGCATGCACCCCAATATTCAGGATTATTGTCTTTATACCCTTTAGAGTTTGCAGAATGGGGCAGGCATTGGAATGTTCCATCATTTTTGTATCTATAACCTGAGGTATTTATTAAAATGCCATTTTAAAATTATGATTATTCATCTCTTCAATTATCATTTTTATATCACCATATTTTCTCCTTGAAGCATGGATTTTTATGTTTTTAGTGATGTTAATGGGGAGAGCCCCTCTTCTTCTGGCCGCTTTAGACTTAAGAGTTGTTTTTGGGCCTTTCTAGCCAGGAAGTGAAAATCATCTCCTGACTGATGCAAAGGAGGCAAAAGAACACCTGCATCTGTTAATTAAAAAAAATCCTTCTTTTTTTTTAAAGTAAAATTGATTTTAAATAAAAATAATATAAAACTCTACATATAATAATATTCTAAGGGTACACTATGAGGTCAACTATATTCTTAAACTTGCTTCAAATAAAAATAGAAATTAGAAAAATAGGATTTACAGTGTCATGAAAACATGAACGCTTTTTCTTTCCTTTTTTTAGTTGACACATTACATATTGTCATCTTAGTAATAGTTGATTGCAAAATCAAAGACTAAGCAGTGGGTACACACTCAAACACTAACAGTGCAAACCATTCTATTTAATGGTTCAACAAAAATTGAGTTATATTGTCATCTCTCTTGCATACTTATACCTAGTTATATCTTTTAGAGCACTTTTCTTACCTTTCATATTTTGCAATGTCTATTATAGATTTAGTATCTTATTAAGATTTATTTTTTATTTTTTCACTAAAGATATAATGTGATGTTTAACAATGTGAAATTTGATTATTTTTCTAATGAGGATAGTCTTTGAAAGGTCTCAAGATAGTCCTTATTTATAACTGTGTAATATTTCATTTTATAAACATACCACACATTTTTCATCCACTCTATGGTTGATGGCATTTTGCTTGTTTCCAAGATTTGGCCAGTACAAATTGTGCTGCTATAAACATGGGTGAACATTTATCACTGTGGTATGACATTGTCAATTTTATGGGGAAAATACACAGTAGGGGAATAGTTGGATTGAATGCAACTTCCAATCCTAGTTTGCAAACGATTTCCATACTCATTTCCTCAGTGGCTGTACGAGTCTACCCTCAGACCAAAAGTGAGGAAACATACTTTTTTCTATGCAGCCTCACCAACATTTGTTATTGGTTGATTTCTTGATGGCAGCCATTCTTTCTAAGGTGAGGTATTATCACAGTGTTGTTTTAATTTGCATTTCTTGAATAACGAGAGATGTTGAGCATTTATTCATGTATTTGTTTGAATTTGCACATCTTTGTCTGAAATATGTGTGTTCACATCTGATGCCCATTTGTGGGTGTCTTTGAATTTGGGTGGACTGATGTTTTTCAATTCTTTATATGTTCTAGAGATAAGGGCTTTGTCTGAGGAACTGTTGCCTAAAATTCATTCCCATTGTGTGGGTTTCCTTTTTACTTTGTTGATGATTTCCTTTGAAATATAAAAAGTTTTTACTAATATGAGATCCCAGGTGTTGATTATTTAAAGTATTCTCTGTGTGGTTTGCATTATGTTCATGAACTCTCTGTCTACCCCCATGTCTCCAATATTCTACCTACCTTGTCTTCCAGTAGATTTATGTTTCTGTTATATTCAGGTCCTTCATCCATTTTGAGTTTAGTTTAGTGCATGGTGATATGC
>PVLA01019904.1:0-11283 GCA_004027455.1 Hydrochoerus hydrochaeris
GCCCACCTGACAGTCTCCTGTTTCCCCGCACAGTGCTCTCTGTAAAAGATGAACACAGCGGGATGGCAGAGCCACTCAGCTCCAGGAATGTCAGCTGGGTACAGGCTCGAAGTAAGCGGCTATGACTCCCCAGGGCACAAACGTTCACACATCAGAAACTGAAGCAATGGCGCCCTGAAGCAGTTCAGTTGCTACCTTCCATGGGTTACGCAGACTGACCCTTCTGCATGTCGTTCTCCCTGCAGGTTAGAGGTGCTTTTCTCCCCAGCTGGCAGCCAGCTCAAGTTACTCACGTAGTTCCCGCCATCCCCACCGTCACTCATTCTCGAGCCACCCCTTCTTCGTGAGATGATAAATTCTGGAGAGGCCTGGGATCAAGGCCTTTGTCCGTATATCCTGGTTTGGATCGGACTGAGGACCCCTTGGGTGTCCTTAACTTGGAACATGTCTTGGCGCCTTCCCTCTCGCCGTGGGCTGCACTGGAGGTGGCAGATTGGAAGTAACTTGATGGAATTCCAGTAACATTTCTATAGGATTACAGATATAACTTTGTGGATTATGAGATGGGTTAAAAAAGGATTGCAAACGGGGTGTGGTGGCTCACGCCTGTAATCCCAGCACTCAGGAGGCTGAGGCAGGAGGATCATTGCAAGTTCGAGACCAGCCTGAGCTACAAAGTGAGCACAAGGCCAGCCCGAACTGCATAGAGAGACCCTGTCTCAAAAAGACAAAAAAAAAAAGGATTACAATATTTGGATTACAATATATAACACTGGGACATCAGTAAGTGCCATGGGAAGGACCTCAGTGACAGGATCTGGTAGAGGCTCCATGGTACAGGAATGAGTGGGATGGGGGTATCTGCAGGGGACTGCACAAAACCACAGCAATTGTGTAATGTCTCCCAAGGGTTCAAACACATGACAATCTAAGTCGAGAAGAAGTAATGCAATTAAAGGACACCAGATAAATACTCAAAAGACCTGTATTTTGGTAGAGGGTAAGGGGCTTATTAATATATTTCTTCACTTACTTATGGATTCATAAAGATGATTGAAATACAACACACATTAGGATGTGCAGTGGACTTGATAGAGGGGAAAGGTTAGGTGTCCAGTACACCAAGTTTGTGTTCCTTGAAGTCAAAGAATAGATTCTAAGAAACAAAGGAGGTTAATAGAAGAATTTATTGAAGAAAAGGAATGGGAAATAGGTATAGTTCCCGAGAGACAGGAGGGGTCCAAATGGGTTGCTAGTGAACCCACCTGTCAAAGGAAGTTTTATAGAACAAACTCATGAGGCAGGTACAACATGGATCAAAATTATGATCAACCCAAAGACTGTAAGTATAGTCACTTAAGTAATATTGATCTAATGGTAGCAAAGGTACATGAGTGACATCACTAACCTTGGTTGATTATCTATAGTCTTGGTTTTGTCTTTAGTCTTAGTCTTATAGTCTTAATCATAGTCTAGTGGGTGGGAGAGGATGGTGCAGCCCTGATGAGATAATGGGAAATCTCAAAAGGGTGACGCCAATAATCCCAAGACTCCGTTCATCCCTTAGGGAAGTATGTAAAGCTAGCCATTGTGATTTTAATCTTCAAGGGTCTCCAGCCACATTCTTAGTGGATTGTCATCTTCTGCACTGACCTCCTGAGGGCCCAGCCCGATCTGACTGCCTAATATATTTCTACCTAACTTAGCTGTCTGTAATAGATTAACTAATGGTCAACTTGGAACACCCAGTTGAACTGAATCAGCCTGGTGCTAGGTGTGGAAGACCCACCTGAGGATTGTTGCTGGCAGCATAAAATGAGAACTAGAGAGGAAGATGGTGCTATAGATCCTCCTAGAGAAGCTTGTTATGATGGTTTTCCTGATAGGAAGTCAGCTGTCACTGAGGATGGCTGTGGTTCTCTTTGGGGGAGCACTGGTGCTTACCTTCAGTGTCACTTCCTGGCTCCAGTGCAGATCCCTCATCCCGCTGGTACAGACTTTCTAGTGTTACTAAAAAACTAATATCAAACCAAATAGAAGACTCTGCACTGAGGAGTCTAGAAGCCATCATTTATTGATCTAATGCCAGCAGGCTGGTGGGGATCAGTTCCAAGTCACCAGCCACAAGTCAGCTGAGAGCACAGTTTAAATAGCTTTCAAGCAGGAAGTACAAGGCTGATGGCAAGTTATTATTTGATTGGTTCATGAATTAAGTGACATATTGTGAGGCACGCTAGTTCTAAAGAGATTTACTTAAATTGTTTTTCATAATGTAGAAACATCCCGAGGATGAGGGGAGGGGGTTTGAGCTGAGTGGGTAGAGTTCAGTGTGTCCTTAACAGGGCCAGTCTGTCCCAAACATGAACTCCTTGAAGCAAGTTTGAAACTCTTCTGAGGAAAAACCCAAGCTGGACCCAATCAAGTTGACCCAGCACATTGTCAAAAAGAAGCAGCTGGACAGAGACAGCCAAGGCTGACTCCATGACAAGCAGTAAGCACACCGTCAGAAGCCACTAACTGATTCTCACTTTTCTATAAGCTATCTATAGTTCACTCTTCTCTAATTGTGCCCTTGCACTGGCTTCCATCACTGCCCTTTCTACCTTCGCAGTGCAGATCTTTGACACAAGCTTACATGAGACATGGTCATGGGCTCCAGGCCTCCCACTGGTCTCATGGAGGGCATTGCCATGGGTTCTCAGTCTCAGTTGGACTTTGCAGTGTTGGGGCCCTCAAATTCACAATAGCTAGTTTTACATACCTCCATAAGGCAGGAACAGAGGCTTGGGCTTATTGGCATCACCTGTGAGATTTCCCATTATCTCACTGGCGTGGGCAGTCCTATCCCATCCACTAAGACTAAGAAGACGAAGGCTAAAAATGCTCCAGGGTGAGTCCTCATTAGTTTAAGATCACCACCACCATCTGAGCCATCCAATGATCCCCTCCTTATTAACAAGTGCCAAAATTGTGGCTGCCTCATGGCCTCCTGTTCCCATGAACAACTGGTCATCTCAGTTCCCCTTTACTTGCTATTTGTCTCTTGCTCTTTCTCACCATGCTCCCTAACACCTCATGGGAGATTGGAGATGCACTGGAGTACTCCCCAGTGAAAGGTTCTTTCCAGTATAAATTACCATACAGTTATGGCAGTGGTCTAAGGTGGCGGAAGGCCCAAGTGGAAACACTCACCATTTCCTGCTTCTTCTTCAGCCCTGATTGTGTCTCCTGTCTTTGCGGCTCCTCCGCTGTATCTCCAAGGCCAAATCCCACAGCTTTCTCAGCCAGAGGTTTCTGTGTCCCCTGTGCCCTCCTCTCCCCTTCCTCCCCTTTAAAGGCCTCTAATCCTTCCCTTAGTTTCTCTCTCCAGTCTCAGATTTCTTAATCCCCTCCACCTGAGCCATCTATTCCATCGGACGGTTCTTTTTCTTTGTCCCCTACTCCTGTGTAGCCATTTTCCCCGCTGGCTCACCACACTTGGGCTCGTGTGTTTCAGCCACCTAGCAGGCCACATGGTATTTGACTGCCATCTTTTGATCCCATACCACATGGTCTTCAGCAGCCATCTTGCTGCAGCTCACATGGTCTTCAGCAGCCATCTTGCTGCAGCTCACATGGAAGACAGCAGCCATCTTGCAGTCCTCCTCCATGTGACAGTGTGCCACTATTTTGTAACAGGTCACAAGGTAAATGGCCGCCATTTTGTGGCCCCTCATCATCGGACCAACAGCAGCCATCTAGTTGTGGGTCTCATGGTAATCAGTCGCCATCTTGTGCTTCTCTGTTGCATGGTTGTCAATCACCTGGTAATTGCCCACAGATGCCTGCTGGGCAGTTGGCTGCTCGGTGGCCATCTACACCTCCCACTCCACAGCCTTCTCAGCCTCTGTCCCTATTCCTACTTCAGGAACAGGCTGGTCCTGAGGGACTAGTTCATATTCATGTTCTTTTTCTCCCCGCCAAACTATCTCAGAGTAACCATAAATTAGGTTCCTTTTCTGCTATTCTTATTTCAAGAGATCTCTATTAATTAACCTGCAAAAAAGTTCACACTAGTCTATTTATTATAGTTTAAATTGGCCAAATATATTTGAGTGCACTCTGATTTTATAAGATGTTTGTCAGTCTATATATCTGTTGTCTGTTTGTCCAGTCTGTTTATGCTGTACAGATCGTCTGTCCATATCTGTCCATTTGTCTGCTCTGTAGACAGCTGTTCCTTTTAATTTGAGCTCAACAATCTTTTTTCCTCCTCTTTTACATTTTCAGATTATTTAATAAAGGTTTATTTGGGTTATAGATTTAAAAAGCATGCTTCCACTTAGGTTGCCAGCTGGTCAAAATGATGCTAAAACTGGTTAAACAAAATCCCTTGAGGTGAGGAGACATTGGACAAGACTTCAATTAATGAATAAGAAAGTGACCACATGGTAACTTTAACCAGCTCTTACTCATTAATCAGAGGCCCCAATAATCACTATAGCCTTATGGGATTAGGCCCCAATAATCACCATAGCCTTATGGGAAACACCCCAACTAAAGTTCATATGACTAAGACAATTCATTGTTGCCTGCAAATATAAAATTGGGACTGTTTATGGTGATAAATATTTTCTTTCAGATCCAGACATCAGCCTTTTTCTTGTGCTCCAGCCAAGAGATTCAAGTCAAACCAACATGAGGTCATCAGTCAAATGAGAATTTTTAAACAAAAATTTATGTAATGCCCATCAACAAAAGGACCTAAAAGCCAATGAGTTACAATTGCTATCACCTAAAAGCAGTTTCTAAATTTAGCTGTCAGCCTTACTGCTCATGTTTTGATTATACATCCTTTATACTTTGATTATACATGCTTTAATTAAAGTTTGCTCTTTCTTAAAAGGTGCCAAACCCCAAGGCATCATAACAAATATACTAAATTCTTTTTAGATTCTTTTTACTGAGATCTACCAGATCTTTTCCAGAAAAAGGTTATATGACGCATATCGGGGCCATAATTAACTATACTCAACTAGCCTTAAATGACACCACAGCTGATCTTTCTCCTAAATAAAAAGATAAAATTAATAAAACAGGCCATCCTCCAAAATCAGATGACAGTAGACATTCTAACAGCACAAGAGGTACTTATACAACTGTAAAACCTAAATGTTTATAGGACAAATCAATGACACGTCAGTTTCTAAAATTCCCTGGACCTTATCCTCAGCCTCCTTATGGGAAGCCACTACTAAAATTATACTCATAAATACCCTGTTGATTCTATTATTTGACTCCTGCATACTTAACTGATTCTTTGCTTTTGTCTCTTTTAGGCTTAAAACTGTACACCTACCCAAGATGAAAATGCCTGCTGTCTACTGAGGGCCACTAGTTAAAAGCTCTGCAGAATGTCCCTGACTGACTTTCAATGACTTTAACCCCCTTCAGCCTGAAGAAGTCAAATTGGTCACCACCCATTATCCCTCGTGGCAGTTTGGGTTACTTCTTCAGAGGAAAAAAACATGCTATAGGCAGCTAAGTCAGTTAATATTATAGGCAGTCAGACAGGGCTGGGCCTCAAAGGAGCCATCACAGAGGCCCAGACATGTTGTGACCTTGGAAGAGACAGATCCCTCCCACTGTGGGCCAGATCCCAAGACAAAAGGCTAAACTTGGCCCTCAAACCCCACAGGGAGACCTTTTTTTTTTTTTTTTTTTTTTTGTCCTTTTGAGACAGGGTTTCACCATGCAGTTCAGGCTGGCCTTGAGCTCACTTTGTAACCCAGGCAGGTCTCCAACCCACAATGATCCTCCTGCCTCAGCCTCCTGAGTACTGGGATTACAGGCATGAGCCACCACACCCAGCTAGAGAGATATTCTTAATGTGGCTTTTTGTGTTTTCAACAACAGAGATAAAACTCAAAAGGAAAAAAAAAATAGCAACCTGATTTATTAGCAATGACATTTGGAGCTCTAAGACAGGTAAACTGAGACAAGGCAGAGTTGCCTGAGCCCCTCCCAGACCATGCTTCAAGTGCAACAAAAAAGGACATTGAGCAAGAGAATGCCCCAACCCTTGTGTTCCTCTGGGGCCTTGCCCCTATTACAATCTCAAGGGCCATTGAAAGAGCAACTGTCCTAACCGCCAGAGAGTGGGTAAGCCATCCTCTAACTCCTGGCAATCACAGGAGATCTCGTCACTACCAGATTTGTCACTGGTTGATCTACTTGGACTTGCTGCTGAAGACTAACGGGGCTCAGGCCCACAGCCCCCATTAAGGTATCCTTCTCAGAGCCCCGAGTCTCACTGGAAGTTTCGGGTAAGACGCTGTCTATACTTGTAGAACAGGGGCAACTTACAGTGTACTTCCTGAGTTTTCAGGCCATTGTATTAAGTCCTTAGTCTCTGTAGTGGGTGTTGATGGCCAACCTACACAGCCTCTGCAGACAGGGCCTATTCCATGCAGGTTCCAGATTCTCTTCTTTACCCATAGCTTTCTAGTAATTCCGACATGTCCCACACCACTTTTAGGTCGGGATCTTCTTCAAAAGCTTAACTTCTCCTTTCCCTTCTCCCTCCGCACAGCTCTAATCCTCCAAACACCCTCACAGTGTGCTGCAAAGCCATCCTCTCCTCTCCCTTCTTCTCTGGTCAATCCCATAGTTTGGGATACCTCCAACCCCACCCGCGCTACCCATGCCACACCTATTCTAACTCATCTCAGGGATCCTTCAATTTTTCCTTGTGTTCCCCAATATCCTTATAGCTCTCAAACATTTATGGGGACTTAAAACTATAATCAAGTGCCTTTTAGGCAATGGTTTTCTTAAACCTACCCACTCACCCTATAATACTCCCATTCTCCCAGTACTCAAGACTAATGGGTCCTATCATCTGGTACAAGACCTTAGGGTAATCAAAGATGCTGTTACTCAATTCACCCAGTGGTACCAAACCCTTGTAGTATGTTCTCTCATATCCCTCTCTTCATCATTCACTTCATAGTCCTAGACCTTAAAAATTCCTTTTTTTTTACCATCCCCCCTACACCCTGATTGTCAGGATTCCTTTGTGTTTACGTGGAGTGATTCAGACACCCTCAGGTCTCAACAACTTCCACCTGTCATCTCTATATCAGAACCTCTCCTCAGAGACACATACCACCTCCTTCCTTTTCTACTCATCAATTTCACAGACACACCCCTGGCTGGGTGTGGCAGGTAGATTTTATACTCATGCCCCGCCACAAAACTCTCAAATATCTTCTCACCCTCATTTGTACTTTTTCAGGATGGATAAAAGCCTTTCCCACAATCAGGGAGACTGCTGATAGAGTTACTAAAGTCCCATCACAAAAAATCATTCCAAGGTTTGGTCTACCTCAGCGTATCCAGTCAGATAATAGTCCAGCCTTTATTTCTCAGATCTCTCAACAGGACTACAACTAAAGTGGAGTGGCCCCTACCTGGTCTTCCTTAGAACTTCAACGGTGGTCAAGGTCTCTGGACTGCCATTCTGGTTCCACATCACTCAAGCTAAGTAGTGCCCTCCTAACCCTGACTCTCCTGACTCTAAACATTCTGAAGGGTCAGCTCATCTACTGTCTCCTGTCTCCATCTCACCAAGGCCCCATAGTCACAATTTTCAAGCTAGGTCATGTTTTGTTACCCTATTGGTTCCTGATCCCTTACATTTTATTAGTTAATTTTTTCACTATACCTCTCTTAGTTCTCTCTGCCCTCAGCTGTTTAGTTAAACATGAGACTTCTGGCTGGGGTTTTAGCTTAGCAGAACAAGTGCCTGCCTGGCAATTGCAAGGTTGTGAGTTTGATCCCAGGTACCAAAAAAAAAAAAAAAGACTCTTGTGGGTCTAAGATCTCGGGTCACTTCTAGTGACACAGCCATAGCCTCCCCACCCATACTCTATAATTTCCCAAACATGATTCAACTGTCAGATCCTATATTTCTCATGCTTTTTATTCTTTCCAGCTCAACCCCTGGAGTAAAGACAAGTACTACCTATACTTTTAACTTTTACCCTTTCAGATGGGGGAATAATCACCTCTCATAACTCCACCCCTCCCAACTCCATGCTTATTTTTCAGATTCTTCCATACCATGGCCCTGATAGAATGAGGCACTTTTCCTTCTACCTTTCCTGGGTCCTTTAGTTATGATAGTGAGCTGCCTCCTCATAGCACCTTGTGTTTTTATTTCTCCAATCTAGGATGCGAGTGTTCACCAATGAATAATTCTTGTCCTGGCTGAAACACCTGGTACCAGCTTCTACATGGGCATCAATTGTCATCCCGTCAACCCCCTAGACCCCAACATGACGCCCCTACCCAGCAGGAAGTAGTAAGAGACAGTCTCCGCCCTTTTCCTAATAATACAAAGATGAGAATGAAAGGTTCTTGCCCCAGTATAGATTACTGTACAGTTATGGTGGTGGTCTAAGGTGGCGGAAGGCCAAAGTGGGAACGCTTACCACTTCCTGCTTCTTCTTCAGCCCTGGTTGCAACTCCCCTTCCTGTTTGCACTCACAGAGAATTCCAGTGGGTTCCTCACAGGTCATTGATATCTGCCCAGTGGGCCACTTCCACCCTCTGCCTCTCTGTATCTGGGTGAAGGAGACAGCCCCGCCGCCATGGGCTGTGTGCTCCTTTCCACATCCTCAACTCAATAAGCCTGTTCATTTTGTACTTTTGCTTTTCTATTGCGCCAGAACACACTAACACCCAGTAGTTCAGGACATTGCAATGGGATCTGGGCCCCTAGCTGGATTCTTTGGGTTTCTGGTGTGTGGGCAGATCTCCTATACTCTGCTGCATTTCACTCCTTAGGTGAATATTATAAAATTACCCTATAAATTATGTGTTCGCTATTAAATCTATCCCCTTGAAAACCCAGACTGCAACAGAATGGAAAAATATAGTGAATACCTCCTTTTTTAAGAAATTTAGTACAGTAAAAGACATTGCCATTAATCCCCCTCACTTCAAGGACATGTTTGCTGTGGTTCTTACCACTTTTTGAAGCCATTCTAGAAGTTCTCTTTCACAAATGTCTTTAACTGTGCTGTCATGGCTGCCTTCGTGTCCTGAATTAATTCAAAACATTTCCCTTTCCCAGCCATTTTGACTTTGGGGAAAAACCTGAAGTGCAGTGTCAGATATAGGAATGGGGTGGGTAAGGACACAAAGTCACGTTTTTAGGAGCCGGTGGCACTTAGTGACAGCAGTCACTGTTTTTTGATTCTACCTTGTAAAGAAACTCAGGAAAGAACTTCCAGAGCTGCTTCAGAAAGTGCCAAGAGGGATGGGATACATGTGTTTGAAGCAAAGGGGGAGGCAGGTATTTTGAGGGGATTGACAGCATTGTACCTTTTACTATAACTTTTTACTTAAACATTAACTGTATATTTTTATGACATCTTGTAAACTGCATATATTAAAAATTCATGAAAAAAAACCCTGCATGGGCCAATGGGGCCAGGCACCCCCCCCCAACCTGCCACCACAGGCCTGAAGAAGAAGCCATGCCCCAGGCCCCAACACCATGGGGGAGCATTGGGGAGCCACCGCCCCGAACCTCCCTGCCACCCAGAACCTCGGATCGGAGGAGCCCAGGTGCCCAGCCCAGTCCCCTGCACTGCAGGACAGGCAGCCAGTGCAGGATGCACCCGGGACTCTGCAGCTGGCCAATTCTGAGGAACACAGGACACTATCAAGACGAAGGAGTAGGGTACAGTCTCAGACCTTCAGCCCAACCAGAACAACTCTGGGAGACATGGACACAAAAGAAGTTAGAAGCCACACACCTGAAATTCCTGAAATGATAGCAACTGAAGCAAAGAAACAATTTAGTGTTTCTATTGTTTAACTTTGCATGCCCATAGCAGGTAGTCTGAGCAAGTACTTAGAGGGTAATGATGTGCGATATAGTAACTATTATTGAATTCCTATTGTCTTGTTTTTGAAATCCAATATCATTCTCACTGTTTTGTTTTATTCACTTTAACATAAATCAAAGCTGCATGATTTTTTTTCAGTGCTAGGGACCAACCCTGGGCAGCAGGAGTTTTATGGAAGAACTCTACCGCTGAGTTGTACCCTGCCCTTCCTTGACCCATTCTGCCAGCTGTGTACGCTTGTCACAGCATCCCCACCACCTACGTAACAGACGTTGCCCCCCTCCAGGTTTCCTCACCCCTCACATGGCCCCTCCTCTTCTCTTTCCATGGACCCGGCTTCCCTTCCTGTGTCTAAGGTTTGCACTTTCCATTTTATAAAATTGAAGCCACACAACGCATCATCTTTTTTGCCACTCTTCCATCAGTTTAATTATTTTGAGATTTGTCATTGTTGTTGCCTGGATCAGTGACTCACTCCTGCCTCCTGGTGGGAAGGGTGCCGCCAAGGGGATAAACCACTGTTTCTTTATGCATTTATTTGTTGATGGATCTTCTTCTGGTTTGCAGCTCTCAGCTATTACAGAGAAAGCAGCCCTGGCTGGTCATGGACATGTGCTTTCCTCCCACTTGGTGACAACCTTGGGCTGGGGTGGCTGTATCATCAGGTAGGTACATGTTTCACTTTTGAAGAAACTGCCAGATTCTCCCCATGTGATTATAAATTCTGTCTTAATTACTTTTTACTTATTGCTGAGACAAAACACCTACGTCCAGAGTTAAAGGGGGAAGGACTGAATTAGCTGTTTTAACTGTTGGTAGATTTCAGTTTGTAATTGCCTAGCTCCAAGGCAGGGGTGGCTGGCAGAGAAGCCCCTAAGGTAGCAAAGAGAGCAAGGAACTTTAACAGCATCTTTCTCCCCCTTTCATATTGTAGCTACACTGCTGGGATTAAGGTAGTGGCAAATTAATCCATGGACTGATTTAGTAATGACACACCCTTAATCCCAGCATCACACACTCCACCTCTGAAAAAGCCCCATCTCTGACTGCTTGAGTGATCCGGCCTGCGGACCAATGCGTGGGTTTTCCCCTAGAGGAAGGAAAACGGGGCAGGGGCAGGGTGAAGAGAGAGAGACGGAGGCAAGTTGAAGTTTTCCAATCAAACCTCATTTTATTGAACAAAGCTCCCGGCTTATAAAGAAGCGGGGGCAGGAAGTTACAGATGGGTCGCTGTCATTTCCTGGGTGGGGCGAAAGGATCCTGGGAAATGTAGGCCGACGCACTGGATGCCCACAGGAGGGAGAGATGGAGCGGCAGCCATGAAGCTATCATGTTGCTCCCTACATCTCCTCCCTTATCACTTTATAAGAGTATGGCAGGCCCT
>PVLA01019905.1:0-11280 GCA_004027455.1 Hydrochoerus hydrochaeris
TCTTTCTTGAAATCTTTCAAATTCACCTCACAGGTCAGCTCCTGAGACCATTCCTTGCAACTCTTATCAGGGGTCACTTGTTCTTCTGCCACCAGCAAGGGTAGGTTACATTGTTACCCTGGATGCCCACTACCTAAATATGTCCTTCACCCAGGGACCTCCTTCTCTTTCTCTGCCCAACTCAGGACCTGTCACAGTGACTGCCACATAGCACAGAGTACAAGCTTTCTGCACAGCTGGGTGGGCTGATGTAGCTGGACCTGAGGAGGCATCACCTCAGACGTGGGGTCCTGACAAATGCTGATTCTCTCCTGTTTCCATTCCAGCACCACCCACCACCTTAGCTGTATCTCCATCCACTTCAAAGGCCACCAACCTGAGCCACAGACATTTGTGGCTGATCTTACCCTGCTCAGTGATTCTTGTGAATGTTCTCTGATTTTAAAAAGAATTACATTTTATGGTCTGTCTTTCAGCAACTTATTAGCTTCTGACAATTAAATAATGTTATTCATTTTGGGGTTTATTGTTGTTGTTTTTTATTTTGTTATTTAAAGAAAAAAACATGTAAAGGGTAGAGATAATACAGAATTTGAAAAAAAAGATAAACAGTAAGAAATCACTCGATGATAAATTATATATTGTCCTCTTAGAAATAGTTGTTCAAGTTACAAAATTAAAGCATACAAAGTAGATATTCAAACACTGAGAGTGTAAACAGCTACACATGCTACAGTCTCTACATGGGTTTCTATCCTCTCTGTATTAGAGCAAAAAACAAAACATAGCAAGACAAAACAAAAACAAATTCCTATGAAACCATGAAAACAGAAAGTTGTATAAAACCACAGTACAGAGGAAGAAGACAAGATGGCCGATCAGTGGGCAACAAAATTCAAAGCATCCCAGGAGAAACAACTCATATGCCGGAATAAAACACCCTGGAGAAACCCAGACAGAGGGAGATGGAGCCTCTTGACACAGGAAGAAATTAAAACATAAAAAAGCTCATCAAATACTTTGGGACTACAACTGAAACAGCTAAAAATGATGGGACACAGCATTTTCGTGCTGACCCGCCAAGTTTGCACCAGCTTGAATCTGCGTGGCAGGCAAAGTCACCCAAACTCATTACCACCGTCACTCACAGGAAGCACAGCAGCACTGAAGTTGGGGGTTGGTGAGCCAAACAGAGAGCGGAGCCAGTGAAGAGACCTTCATTAATCCATGGTCAGTGCTAGGAATGAGACCCCCCACCACAGGAAAGGCGCAACCAAATGGGAGACGTGTTGGAATCAGGCAGGAGGAGCCAGAACTGGGAGCAACAGTCACTTAACTTGTGTGTTCCTTCCCTAGGGCAGATTTGTTGGATTTCCTGGGACTGGACCGCACCTCTGGCTAAGACCCAATGAGCCATCCCAAATCAATTCCCTGCAATGAGCACACACTAACCAGATGAAGGCACCTGAAGTTTGGCTGGCCCGGTGGGGAGGAGCAGTCATAGGCAGACACTGCCCACACCTCACTGAAAAGAGCAGACAGGACAGGGTGGAAGTCCCTCACCACTGTGCTTCAGAAGAAACGTGACCAACAGGGAAGGGGGCTTGGACCGGCACTGTAACCTGTGTGGAGGAAGCCAAGGCCATGACAGGAGAGAGAGGCAGGAGGAGGCCCCCAGCCCAGAACCCTGACAGCACTGATCCAGGAGAAGGAAACACAAGGGAGACTGAGGGCAGAAAACACGCAACATCAGACATGGCTTCAGTGCACATTAAGAGATATATTTGGGACCGTAATGAGCCCAAAACGGAAATATTAAACCAGGTAAAGCAGGATATCAGTAGAGTAATAAAAGAAATGCTCTCAGGAAGATATAGATGGAAGAAGGGAAGAACAAAAAAAAGGAGAGAAACATTCAATAAAGAATATGAAGAAAATGTAGAATACATGCAGCAGATTCAAAGAGACTACCAGGAAATTAAAAACTCCATTGAAACCTGGCAAAACGCCTTAAAAGAAACTAAAGATAGACTGTCAAAACTTGAAGACAAGTTTGCAATGTGTGATCATGAAAAGAAAGAGTTCTTAAAAATAACAAGGAAATGGGCAGTAACAATTCAAAGGTTAGAAAATGTCAAGAGGATCTACAATTTAAGAATAAGAAACATGAACAAAGAAGCAGGAATACCTACAGGCGAATTACAAAGGCAATTCATGGAAATAATTAAGAAAAACTTCCCAAGCATGGGAAAAGAAAATGACATTCGGTTGTGTGAGGCATACAGAACTCCAGCCACCTACAACCAAAACAGATCTACAGCCAGCCATATAAAAATGAATATATTAATAATCAGAAATTCAATATAAAAACAGAATATTAAAAGCCATCAGAGAAAAGAAACAGATTACCTATAAAGGTAAGCCCACCAGAATCACAGCTGACTTCTTGACACAGACCATCAGATCAAGAAGACCTTGGGGTGAACTGTTCTAAGCCCTGAAAGAGAAAAACCGCCAGCCCAGATTGATGTACCCTGCAAAACTGTCACTAGAAGCTAATGGAAAAACAAGATGCTTCCATGACAAAGAGGAACTGGGTGAGTTTGTGATCACCAATCCAACCCTACAGAGAATACTGAAGGACGTTCTAGAGAGAGAGAAAACAAATACCAGGATTTTAGGAACAGTTGCAGAAAGGCCTCAAAGATTGGGGCAGGCAGTAGAATGAAGGAGAAAACTAGACAAACAAAGGCAGAAAAATAGCATGGCAGAAATGAGGCAGAGAAGGATAACTAGAAACTCTAACATTGGTGGCCTTGATACGCTATACTGTTAATAGTACACGAGGATTTAAAACACACATTGCTCCCATTACTCTGCTTAGATGTATTACATTCTGTTCCAGTCATTCTACCTGTACTAGATTTGAGGGCACAGACAGTAATCCTGAAAATAACAGGATATAGTACTGTAATCATCCTTAATTTCCTATTAAATTAATCGAAACCTCTGTAAAACATACACAGTTTTACCATGACTGATTGTGCTCAAACCTGGTTTGTGGGATCGCTGCTTTGTATCGATAGATTTTATTCAAAGCTGTTATGATTGATAGTATCAAGTCTGAGAGTATAGGCAACTGCACTGAAGATGACAAGATCCACTAGCATATCCACTCTGGTTTGATTATTACCTGCCTTTGAAGTTTTATACCGTCTACAATGTTTTATTTTACTAAAATTGTTATTTACTGCTATACTCAATTATACTGTTATATTCAGTTATGCCCAATGAGATAGACATTCTATAGAAGATAATAAGAAACAACACAGTAATCATTGTAGATCACCTTGTGCTGTGGTTTTATACGACTTTTTGGTTTCATGTTTTTATAGGAATTTGTTTTGTTTTGTCTTGCTAAGTTTTGCTTTTCCCTCTAATACAGAAAGGATAGAAATACACGTAGAGATTCATGCATGCCTAGCTGTTCACACTCTCACTCTTTGACTATCTACTTTGTATGATTTAGTTTTGTAACTTGAACAACTATTTCTAAGAGGATAATATGTAATTTATTCACTAGTGATTTCTTACTGTTTATCTTCTCTTTCTTTGGAATTCTGTATTATCTCTACACTTCACATGCTTTTGTTTCTCTTTAAAAATAATCTTTAAAAAAACAACACTACTTCCTGCACGATTAGTCCCTATTAAGGATTTTTATTCCTGTCAGCTTGCCACCAGGAGTTTTCTAGATTCTACAAACAGCTACTGAGCTCTTCCTGCTGAGTGCGGTTGATACAGCACATTAGAGAATTTTGCTTCCCACCCAGAGCCACAGACTCTGATCTCTCCTAGAAAGACTGATCTCAAGGCCTGGGCAGGAGCATGGGGCTCTTCTAGACTTACTCCTCCTGAGTATTGTCCCTCAGCCTTGGAGACACTGGCTGTTCCCCTTACAACCTACCTAACATTTCCTAGAGCTCTCTTCTCCTCTCAGCAAGCACTCACTGGTGTTTAGTTCAGCATCCTCATGTTCAGTGCTACTTCTTCACAGTACTATGTGGCTTGAGTCTCCTGAATGAAACTCCCTTAACACAACCTCCAGATCACCATCTTGCATGACCTCGGGAGGGCCAGTAAGCAAATTATAGTATGAATACCAATTCCTGATCCAGACTTCACCATCTTCTCGCAAGCTGTGTCAACAGATACTATCTAATAGTCTCAGATTAATCTAGATATTAAAACAGAAATACTAAATCTGCTTGAAGGCAGAATAGGTACAAGTCTGGAACTCACAGGTGTAGGTAAAGACTTCATGAACAAAATCCTAACCAGATAGAATCTGTATCTATGATCTCCTCTTATTAAAATGCTTTGCACATCAAACGAAATCCCCTACGGAGTGAAAAGACAACCCACAGAGTGGGAAAAGTTTTTAGTCAACTATTCCTCAGGCCAAGGACTTCTATCTAGAACCTATAAAGAATTAAAAACAATCAAGATGCCCCAATTTCAAAGACTCAGTCTGAAAATAGTCATCACAGATGAGTATGCACTTCTCAGATAAAGAAATACAAATGGTAAATAAATACATGGGAAAATGTTCATGTCATTGATCATCCAAAAATGCAAATTTAAACAACACTAAGAGTCCATCACACCCCAAAAGGAGTGGCTATCATCAAGAAATAAGCCACTAATGAGTGCTGGTGGACCTGTGGGGAGAAAATGAACCCTTCTCCCCTGCTGGTGGGAGTGTAGACTGGTACAGCCATGGGAGAAATCAGTATGGAGATTCAAAAAAAAAAAAAAACTAGGATTATACATCCTGTCTGACCCAGGTATTCACCTTCTGAGTATTTCCCCAGAAAACTTAAAACTTCACACCACTGAGATAGATAGGCACCTATGTTTATAGCAACACAATTTATACTAGCTAAATCTTGGAAAGCACAGAAAGAGGCTTGGCTTCTCCCTTCCCTGCTTGTTTTTACTGTTTTGTTCTTGTCAAGAGCTGCTTCTCCACTTGTTTTGATTTGTTTTCCCCAATAATAGAGAAAGGCTAGGTATACATGTAGAGACTTATACATGTGTAGAACTTCTAAACAGTTTACAAGAATAGATTACAGTTATTGTAAAAAAAAAGAGAGAGGAAAAGAAAGTATTCTAAAGGATATAACTGTTTTATATTTAAGTGTGCAAGACAGATAGCCATATTACTAAGTTTTTGCTGGATAGATGAACAGAACTGAATGCAGTCTCACTGTATAAATGTCCACTTTGTAGGCTTTACTTTTGTATCTTGAACAATTACTTCTACCAAGAAAATAGGTAAGTATCAACTAGTGCTTTCTTAGTGGTTTTTTTAATTATGTATTATTTCTACCCTCTTTCAGTTTCATTTTTTTAATAAATTTTTTTAAAAAGCTGCCTCTCATCAGCCTTGACCCTCTGCCAAACCACCACGCCTTAGAGCCAGCCAATTATGGACTAAAACCTCTACAATCTCTGAGATAAATAAATCTTTCCTCCTTCACTTTTGAGTGTCAGGTATTTTGTCTCAGCAACAGCAAAAGTAACTAAGACAAAATTGGGTACGAGGGAAGTGAGGTCATTGTTGTGACTGGACATGAACACATGGTTTAGGAGACTTTGAAGCTGCCTTCAAGAAAGGGAAGATTGAAGATTCAAGGTAGCTGACACAACAAAATGCCTAACACCCAAATTTAAGGTGCAAAGATTTACTTGGCTCACAGGTCATAGAGATTCAGTCCATAATCAACTGGTTCCAAGGAAGGGTAGCTTGGCAGAGAAACAGTTCATGGTGCCCAGAAGGTAGCAAAGCAAGCAAAGGACCTTAACGGCATCTTTCTGCCCCTTTAATACTCTTATCTAGTCTACCAGGTTTAGGGCAAGGAACCATCAGTAGACCAATTACTGAATTAACCCCAGCATTGTACCACAAATCAATCACACTCTAGATCCAGCCACTTCTGAAACAAGCCCCACCTATGAATGCAGGAGGCTTAGCGGGGACATTTAAACACAAGCCAGAACAGTGTAGCTTCTTTTAGCTTTCATAGCCCCAGGCGTTAGAGACCAGGCTCTTCTAGTGTTAGTGGCTCTATCTGACACTCAGAACAAGCACCACCTCAGGCTCTTAGTATTACTAGTATTACTAGTTCAACCCACTGATTAATTTGTGCCAGCAGCCCTTGGGTTGTCAGCTCAGTATAGGCTAACCCAAAACAATAGCCACCAATAGGAAGGAACACACTAACTAACCGCAAGAGGATGAACATAAACTGCAGTACTACAGAACAAGAGGGAAGCATAGACAGACTCTCCCAGACTGGTGCTTGGAATCTGCTTAGAGAAGGTGGCAAGGATGATTCCAGAGGGGCACAGTCATCCTTGGGACTACAGGGAAAAGTCATCTGTGACAGCACTGTGACTGGAGACTGCTGTAGCACAAACCATTTCTTGCAGAAGCTTGTGGGACCCACAAGCTCATAAGACATCTGTGGCAGCTCTGGAGTAAAGTTCTGGGGAGCTTTGGACCCATCTTCTCCACTCACCTTCTCTGCCTCCACAGGAGTGAATGACATGCAATGAGAGGCGGGACCCTGGGTCTGTTCCCTGGTCACCTCCCAGCACTGGGGCAAAAACAGATCACAAACCAAGAGCCAGGAACCAAGAGCCCAGCATCTTCTCATCTCCACAGGGGACCATTTCCCTCATGGCCATACAGGCTGACAGTGCAGGGTGAGAAGTTATTTCACTAGTGTTGACCTGGTGGTAGGATGCTGGCCTGCATGGACACTGAAGGAAGATGGAACTGTCAAAACAAAGAAAAAACAGTAAAAAGAAAGTGGACATGATTAGAAGCCTCCACAACTATCATTTCCTGCCTGTGACCAGGGATTTGCTAAATGAGAATTTGCTTCCTGCGATTTTTTTTTTTCTGCTACAAAAATGATTGTTTGTTGACAGGATAGCTAAGGACTCAGAAATCCAACAGGTCGGCTTCTAAGGAGACTGTTTGTGGGGTCTCAAATACTTAGGCATTCCACGAAAAAAGAGGAAGTGTCCAACAGTGAAGATAGTTAAAGAGAAGAGCCCAAGGAGTGGAACAACAGGCATGAAGCTTGTCTTGCTAAACAAGTTTTTATGCTAAGAAGAAAGTGATGCTCAGCAGGTACAGATATCAATGATTTCTTTGTTCATTTTATCAGTATATGTTTGACATGCATAAAAGGCACATAACTTTTTGAAAACTGAGGCGAGACTATTATCAGCAAATTGAGCAGGGGTAAATTAAACAACAACAAAAAAAATCAGGACTTGTTTAGTACATTGATGTTCATGTCAAACATAACAGCTGGCTTTCTCACAAGACAAACAAGAAACCAAATGCTTGGTGCGCATAGTGCCCTGTGCCTGTAATTCCAGCATTCTGGAGGCCTAGGCAGGAGAATTTGCAGGAATTCCTCCAGCTCCAGACATCAAAACGAGCCACTGAAATTCACAGCAAGTCACTACTTCAAAAAAAAAAAGGAAGCCCCTGAAACAGAGGCTCTAGCCAATCTTGTGAAAGACATGGCACTTTTCTGGGCCCTCGCAGTTACGGAGTGGAGCACTTCCAAAGCTAAGCCCTCAGCCCTTGGACTGGTTCTGTTCAGTCCAGAACAGAGCATGCAGCACACGCGGACCGCCTGGGGGAAAACCGGGCTAAGGTACAGCATGGGTGCAATGCCTGGAGCGGCGAGAGCGGGGCTGACGCGGAAGGGCGGGGTCGAAGAAGGGGGCGGGCGCGGAATGGCGGGGACCGTGGCAGGGGCGGGGACGATGGCAGGGACGGGGGCGGAGGCCGGGGCGGGGGCCGTGGGCGGGCGCGGGCGCGGGCGCAACCGCGGGCGTAGGCGCGAGGGCGAAAAGACGGACGGTCCGGCACGCGCGGCGGTGTCGTCCTCTGCACTACGGCGCCGCTGGACCACAGCGAGCTGCGCAGAGCGCCCGGGTCCGCGCCAAGGAACCCGTGAGTGGCGTGGGGCTGGGAAACGCACGGAGAGGACCCGCGGGAGCCCTGGGCCCCCAGGCCCCGAGTCCCGGGAACCTCTGAAACTTGGGGAGGCGCGAGCCGGCGGAGTATCCGCAGGTGGCGCCGCGGGTCCCAGCCCTGCATGGACGGCTCCGCCTCGGACTCCTCTGCCTTCCCTGTCCCCACAGGACCCATGGATCTGGCTGCGACCCCCGACTTCCTCCCGCCGGTCCCGGTTGTGCCGCTGCTGCTGCTGTTGTCAGCTCCTCTCTGTGCGGCCGGTGCCTGTGAGTCCCCGCGCGCTGTGCCTCCGCCACCTCTCCTCGCGCCCCGCCCCCGGGCTTCTTTTCAGGGGACCAGGTCACCTTGGCCCTACTCCCCACCCCACCCCAGGGCCCGCGGAGGGGCAGAAATCACAGGAAGCAGGGGATGGAGAGGTTGCTGGGCAAACCCTAGCAGAAGTTCTCAGTCAGGTGATCCGCGGATCCCCAGCACTGGACCCAAACTTCTAGAAAGTTCAGCCTCCAACCCCAAATGGCAAGCTAACCCAGAAGGCCTCAGGGAGCCCAGGCCTTGTCCTGTCCTTAATAAACTCTCTCCCTACATAGTCTCCAAAATCTTTGCCAGCAGATCTCATGCCAGGCACCCCACAATCGCACCAACCCGATTCACCATTCACTTCCCTCCTGAGTCACTGAGGCACCCACCTACCTCCTTGGTCCCTGGCCACCTTGCCCAAGCCCCAGGTACTTCTGGAGTCGCCCTGCCTGACAGCACAGCACAGCAAACCGCCCCTGCTCCCCCACGGCACCTAAAGCGGTTGGGATGGGACACTCTGTGCCCAGGAGGACACTGGCAGGAGTATAGGCAGGGGCATCTATAGACTTCTGCCTTTGAGCCCAGACCCCCTGGCCTTCCTCTTGGGAGGAGAGCACAGGAAGATGGTTATTCATTAAACAGGAATCCAACACTGGTCTGTCAAATCTTTTCAGTTCTCAGATCACACCAGGTCTCTCTGAGGCCCACCTTCAGTGTGAAGGCAGCTGCAATGGGCATGCCAGGGGACCTGAACCAGACTTGCTGGGTTTATCTTCCTGAACAATTACCTTTCCTACTGATTTTCTAGTCTCTTGTCTTTCTTTCTGTCTGATCTTCATTATTTGTTTCACTATATTGATGTTGGTTTTTTCTTTGCTTGTGAGACTTTTTTTTTCCTCATGGGGTGAGCAGGGATTGAACTCAGGACCTCACACTTGTGAGGAAAGTGCTAGCACCACTAAGCTAAAAACCTGACCCTCACCTAACATTTTTTTGTCTGCTTCATACACAAGAGTCCTTCTGACCTCCTAAGAAGTAGAGTGCACAGGATATTTTTCTGGTGTTCCTGTTACATCTACTCTGAGCCTAGGGATCCTTTCATCTGATGCATTTTCTGGAAGTTCTAAATGTTCATATGTGTCGTTTTGGATTTGGTACTGGGGATCCAACTCCTGACCTTCTGCTTCCACACAGATGCTTCTGCTGCTGTGCTAAACCCCCGGCCCTATATTGACTTTTCTAACTTGTAGTTTTATTAGTATATGTTTGCAGTACAAAATGATCCTATTCATCATTGGGGTAGCTGCCTATACAAAACATCTCGTCATTGCTGTTTGCATGTCATGCAGCATAGGTTACCCAAGCTAACAGAAGTCACTCTCCTGGCACAGTAGTGCCCCTCCCGCCAGTCAATGGAAACCCCACCCTCACCCCAAAAGTCAAGGCAACTCCATACACTCTCCATCTCCCTGAAGCCCACTTGGGTTGCTTCTGAAGACCCTCTACCATCCTGCTCTTTCTTCCAACCAGGTCAAGTGGTCATGAATGTGGGTTTTAGTGCCATGGGCAGAGGGAATGCCAACCTTCTTCAGGGACATGAGGCTGCTACCAGGGAATGTCCTTTCCTCTTAAGAGAAGGAAAGAATGCCAGCTTCCTGTGGGTGGAGGAGAGCACGATGTGTGAAGGAGCAGTCGTCCCTGAGTGTCTTCCCCTCACAGATATTATTAGATGACAGATGGGTCCATTTCTTGCTCAGCCCTAATCCTTCTGTATGCCTTTCCTCACAGGCAATCACTCTCTCTCCTATAAGTTCATCATCAATTCTAAGCCCCTGCCTGGACAGCAACAGTGTAAAGCCCAAGGTCAGCTGGATCAGAAGATTTTTGTTTCCTATGACTGTGTTAGCGCCAAGGCCAATTTTGTGGGTGTTCTTGGAGCGAAGCTTAATAGCACCAAGTTGTCGGAAGACCAGTTAGAAACACTGCAGGATGTGGCCATGGAGTTCACAAAGGAAATTCGTGCATCCACAGGTAAGTCACAATACTCCAAGAGAATAAGAGACGTGCTCGAGCTTTACGGTGTTTATCATTTGTGAGGTAAAGAAAACAACTTGATATTGGTCCCTGCAAGAAGTCCAGCAGCAAAACTGGACATGGAGGAACAACAGGGAAAGATTACTAGACTATAAGAGGTGGATATTGGGAGTGGGTCAAGGATTTCTTAAGAAATGAGGTTAATCTCTTTCCATTGGGGGCAGATACCCTTGTCTTGGAGCCCAGGATGACCTGTCACCAGAAAGCTGATGGAAACATCACTGGGTATTGGGACCTTGGCTTCAATGGAAATATTTCGCTTCATCTTGATTCAAATAATAAAATATGGAAGGACCTCCCTTCTGGATTCAGCTCCATGAAGGAGAAGTGGAAGAATAACAGGGAGCTGACCGATCAATTATGCCGGACATCAGTGGACGACTGTGGGCGTTGGTTGAAGGAATTCCTGGAGCATTCAAAGGAAAATTTGGAGACCACAGGTAACTGAGAAGAAGAGGAAGAGGTAGCTCCCTTCAGATAAGATGTTCCCATGTGCCTATGTGTGTATGTCTGTGTGTGTGTGTGTGTGTGTGTGTGTGTAAATAATCCATCTAGAATAATCTGGAATAATTTTTCCTGAGGGAATGGTGCCACGAGGACTCTTCCCATCTTTTCCTTTCTCACCTCCTAGCATTTGCTCACCACAAAACCTGTGATGCATTTGCCATGGTTTCTTGCTGCCCTCCACACTGAAGACACCATATTCTTTCCAGATCTTTCCATGGAATCATCTGCTTCTTTCGTCTCACCTGGTCTCTTTCTTGAAATCTTTCTAAACCACCTCACAGGTCAGCTCCTGAGACCATTCCCTACCACTCTCA
>PVLA01019906.1:0-11282 GCA_004027455.1 Hydrochoerus hydrochaeris
AGACTTTAAAATTATTTCATTTTAAATGCTCATTTTATAAAAGAATTGATTCTTATAAAATAGTTTATTCTTGTAAGAGAATGGGTTGTTATTGATTTAAAACACAAAGTACTTGTTTCTCCAGAATATTGTCTGTAATATGGTAATCAACGTAATTAAAGATGAAAGAAAAAAACTTTTAGGAAGCCCTGCACTTAATTTGGTGCTACTAGTGTTAATTTATTATGATAGTGGTTAAGTTTGAAATTTTTAAAGAATCATTCAGCAAAATAAAATGGAATCCAGTGTTGTAAGTTGGAATTTGTTCAATCACTCACATGTTTATTTTCATTAGTTTTGATGATAAACTGTGAAGATTTCCCTATAAAAATGAAAAAGGTAAAGTTTCAAACAAAATGAATGAAATTCAGTTGCAAAAGTTGGCCTGCTAGGTCTTAGGAACATCTTTACAGCTGTGTCTGTGCTGATTGCACCTCAGCCTACTTCAGTAGAAAGTGATGCCTTTGCAACTCTCCTGTGCATCACTCCCATAAGCAATTTTACTGTATGAAAATTTCATTTAAAATTTAAGAAGTACCTTGAGTTATTTCTACATCAATGGGAACACACATCCTTGAACAGGTATGAACCAAGTTTACCAGTCTTACAAGAGTTCAGAGAGCTTCTTAACAAGAAAAGATGCTTTCAGCAAATATATATTGAATGTCTATTGTGGGCTGATCCTGACAAGTGTTGTGAAAACCTACACACTTTGTACTTCATATACTGCATATTTGGTGGAGATGGAGAATCTGCAATGCTGCATAAAAGGTAACATACATATTGAGCAAATAAATTTTAATTCTGAAAATATGATATGTCAGGGTTAAACCATTCTGTGTTAATGGATGATGAGGGCTACTGTAGACAAAATGGTCATATTGTCTCTGAGCAGAGATTTGAAATATTCTGCCGACATTTTTTAAAGCTAGAGAAAGAATAATCTGTGCAAAGGAGAGAATATGTAAACATTTAGGCACGGAAGTAAATGTCAGAAACAAAATGGGTAATGAGAAGAGTGGTAAATGTAGAGAAGATTGCACAAATCAAAACATAAATCACAATTATTTGCATAAGACAATTGTATGACTGTTGGTAGGAACATTGGTACATGAAGAAAGTGAAATGATCACCTGTATTATTAACCACCAGCCAGAAAGTCGTCTTAGAAGAAATTAATTGATTCTCTTCTACCATACTAGGACAGAAGAGAATTGTAAGGAGTAGTAAATCATCAGAGAAGGTAAATTTCTTCCAGTTGTAACTTCTATGTCAAATTCATGGTCATGTTTTGGAAAGCATAAAATACTGAACTATGACACCTGTGTTGGCATATCAAAAAGCATTTAGAACGCATTTTAATAAGCGAACCAAAACAACAACCATAACAATATGGTAAAAAAAAATTAAAACTAGAGAGGTCAAGTTTATAGATTAAAAAAAAAATTCCCTGTGGCACAGATTTAAGATTTTGTCAGAACATGTACTCTTGATGACTCTGTGTTGTTGGGAGATGTACAAATACAACAATCCACAATGAATAAAATGAACATGCTAGCAATGTCATAGTACATGATGCAGAAAGACATCAAAATTCTCAGAGTCCTGGATATCATGGATGTATTATAAAATTCCAATATCTACTAGCAAGCTATGTTCCAGGGAAGGAAGTAGAGAGCACCTTATTAATTGCAGGTACAAGTGATACAGTGATGAAAAAGTGCCACAATCACTGATAAACCCTGTGATGGCTGGATTCCTTGGATTAGACTAGAGGTCCAAAGTCCTCTAATGAAGTAAAAGTATGACTGCAATCATTTTTATAGAATTACATGCCTTTCAGAAATGATAGGGGTAACTTTACAGTGCATAATCTTCTGAAGCAAGGTGAGAGAAATTTTTTGTAGTGTCCTGGTCACCTGAATCACAAAGACAAACAGAGATGATTAATAAAATGTTTTTCTTAAATTATAGATAATATAAGTCAACAGCTATTTCTCAAACTATATCTTCAAACAAACCAAGATATATTAGAAATATGAGGGTCATTATTTCAATAAAATGATCACAATGCTCTTTTTAGTTTCCAATTTGAGAAGGTCCCAGGAACCCAAATCCACTAACTAAAGGAGAATTAACATTCCTAAGAATCAGAATATTGAAACAACGCTTCACATATATTTAGGAAGGTATCCTTCAGTTCTTTTATATAAATACCACATCCAAATACTCAAAGGACTATGGTTTCAATGCCCCCTTTAAAATTCACATTGTGATTTAATTTGCATTGTAAGGTCATTAAGAATTGATTTGCTTGGAGGACACAGTGTAAATTTTTTTCATGGATGTGGGTCAGTTATCATGGGAGTGAACTTCTCATGAAAGAATGTTTGATTTTTTTTCTTTTTTCTTGTTTGTGCTTTTATCACCATGTTATATTGTCAAACATGATATAATACAGCGAGACCTCATCTAATGTCATTACTACACCTTTGGATTTCCCAAAATTCAAAGATATAAGAAACAAATCCCAGTCCTTTATAAATTTCCAGTCTCATATATTCTGCTCTACCAGCAGAAAACACACTATGGAAAGTATAAAAATAATAAATATACATTGCAAAACAGCTGAGTTTATATAAATCTGTAAATACTCATAAACCCAAAGCACCATCATTCCTCCCACATTACAATGAGAAAACAAGAGAAAAAGTAAAAATGAATGTCTCAGCCCTGGTTCACAGTGGATTAGACTATTCCAGTAGTTGTGTTTTTCTCTAATTGTAATTGGAATGAACATGTTGGTAGTTGATGGAACTTCCATGCTCACTTCTTCACCAGTAGATAGGAGGCATCACCGGAGAGGCTAAAGAAAATCTTTCTTTCCTTCACTCTCATCCAGAGAGCAGAATAAAACAGCCTTGCCAGAGAAGTGCAGAGATCAATGTCACTACTTAAAGTCTAAAGCTTATAGTCAAGAGAATTCCCAAGATGACATGAACATTTATTATAAGGAAGTACTCTCACAGGGATCATCTAATGAAAAAAGTATACTAGATAAACACTAAGAAAAAATTCATGAATTCTTAAGCATTATTTTAAAAAAGCTTAAAGTTAACTTAGAATCAAAATGTTACAAAATTTTCTCCAACACAATATTTGTTATTTTATTTTCATTAGTTGTTATACTATCAAATCTTTTATTGGATAGAGTGTCCAATCATGTATAGGCTAGCATAATACCACAATCATTTATGGGATACTAGTCAGATGAAGAAGATTACTCTAAATATAATGAAACCCCACAATGAAAGGTATATTGATCTGGAGTAATATTAGAGTTATTATGTTTTTGCTAATGTATTTCATTACTACATTATTTATCATACTAGTATTTCACCAGTATTTGCATCTGTTATTTTTATATTAAATTAAAACAAGTGAAATTTTAGAAACTACCTCAAATAAGAGATTGGAAAGAAAGAAAAAAAAAGAAAGAGAAGAAAAAAGAAAGGGAGAGAGAGAAAGAAGAGAGAGAGAGAGAGAGAGAGAGAGAGAGAGAGAGAGAGAGATGTCCTCTTGGAAAGAAACATGCTATTAGGAAACAAATTACTCCAAACCAAGTGTGGATGAGGAAATAGTAATATGCTTTTGTTCATTGTGACAAAATCAGTAAAGTAATGCAGCCTGCTACCCACAAGAGGAAGTCAGTGAGGATTACATCAGTGCTCTACTGTCTGCATGACTTTTCTAAATATTTTATACATTAAGTTAAAAACACATAGCTCTAATAAACCGATTTTCAGTCTTTCAGATTTTTATTACATATGTGGCAAAACTGCCTCCCCTGTTTGCAGTCTCAGATAAAATACACCTGGAGGGTTCAGACCAATGTCTCTGCTGCCCTTTGGAGCTGTCTATCCCAGACTGTCTATAATCAAAACCACAACACCAAGGAACATAAGCCTCCTTTTCTTCTTAGAGTTCCACTGTCTTCCTCCCTATGGATTGCAACTGCCTGTAGCTTTCAGATAGCACTGAGCCCTGGAGAACTCTCCCCTGCCTTTGCCAGTTCACATGCAAACTTGTCAGTGTGTCAGGCAAATACTGCTCCTGTATGCTACTGCCAAAAATGAACCTGTGATTCCATTTGATCAGCCCTAAAATTCCTTAAATCTTTTACAATATCAGGAAAAGAGAATTTATACTCATTTTTCTACTAAACTGCTCTGTTGTGAATGTTTAACACAGCGTCTCTATACCATAAATTCTAACATGTTATAGCCAATAGATGGTTACTAAAGACAGCCGCCAAATAGCTAGAGAACTGCAACTGTCTTAAGTAGTTATATTATGCTTAAGTGTTATATATATGCTTAAGTAAAAAATACAAAAAAACAAAAAACAAAACAGTAACAGCAAGAAGTGAGAGCCATTCTAGGTTTTAAAAGTAAAACAAATGTGTATATTATGGCTCATATGTATTATAGTGTATGGATGTTATTCATTTAACCATAAGATATGTTCCTGCAGGCCAGGGATTTAGCTCATTGGCATAAGTGTCTGATTGGCACTGGCTGGCAGGTATGAGGTCATGAGTTTGAAACCAGTACCAAAAAAGAAAAAAAAAAGTTATGTTCCTGCAACCAGGTCATTAACTGAATTGGTTGCTCAATATGAAATTGTAAATAGCATGTGCATTACAATGTTAAGAACAGAGAAAAGGTCAAAACAAATTCCAACATGAGAACTTTAATTTTATAACTCATATATACAGTACTGTGATGTATAACACAACACAAAAGTATGTTACTATATTACACACTACAACCAGAAAAAAAATTACACTACTGTATAAACAAGGCGTATTGTGCAAAAAAAGACACTGAGGCTTTATAAACATGAAATATGGAACCGTACAACAAACATTCTACCTAATAAATTCTAACTAAATTATAGTTATCAAATTCTTTGAAGGCCTCATCGAGGTCATGGTCAGAATTATGATCATGATGTGTAAAAGGCCTAGGTAAGGGAGACAATGAAGTAAAACTGGAAGAATGAGTAGTAGGGATCCTGGAAGCAGCTTTGAGAAGAATCCCACTAGTGTGATCTGGTTTGTCATTGTGCTTTTTGTTTCATTAACTTCACAATAGCATTGTCCAAATCCATTCATTTGAGGTTCCACTCCTGAACTGCTCAACCTTTTGGATTCATAGCCTCTAGTTCTCAGAGAGCTGCATCCAGTTTTGAGAACATGCTGCTGACAGTATGTGTGCTCAATGAGAAATCTGTGGTGTTTTCATATACAGAATCAAACACAGAGGTAGAAGTCAACATAAGGCTGCAGTACCGCTCATGTGTTTCTACATCTTATATCCGAATGCCCTTTGTAAGTGTGGGGGAAACTCAGATCTGTACAGCACTCTTTCCTCTGCCTCAAAAGTCTGAAAACTCATTAAGTAGGTAGACCCTTAAAGGAAGAATGTTTATATACAAAGGGCTCCAGTGAGGAGAATCATTGGGTAGATATATAGAGGTTCTGTGAGGTAATTACTTCCTTTCACTTTGTGAGCAGGAATAAAATAGCTAGAGGAGAGCTGCAACTGTTTTTTTTTTCTTTTTTCTGATTATTTTCCTATGGATGGTCTAGATGCTTATGTAGGACGATTAACTGACTTTACATCTCAGTTAAAAACTGGGGAAAAGAGGAGCTGATGACCTTACTGTAGTGAAGAATTTATTACAAATCTTTGCTACTACCGCTATGTTCCAGATCATGAGGGAACCCAGTCCAAGTTCCACTGATGAAGATGATCAGACCCAAGAGGGTACGATCACATGAAACAGTGAGGGAGAACTTAGGATCAAGTAAGAGACTGACCCTGTGTTTTGTGCAGGCTGAAACAGAGATGATTTCATGAAGATGGGGAACAGTAATGAATGTTGAAGATGGAAGGAATGAAAGGAGCAAGCTGGAAAGCTATTAAATAGTAGGTGGGGAATCTGCAACCTAAATATATGCTTCAGGAACATTTTAATTAATTGGTGAAAATATGTAGGGTACAGAATGGGAAAAATGACGGAACAGGATATGGAAGATAATATTTATTGGAAAGATCAAAAATTAAGAAAATATGAACAAGTAATTGACATGTAGAATTGTAACAAGAACAATCTTAGTGAGGGAAAATTGGGCCAAAAACTAACTTGCACAAGAAATGTGCAATGCTTAAATCACTCAGGTTTAAAAAGTCATATTTTCAAATGTAAAACTCATGAACACAATGCCTCTTCTTCATAACTCTTCCTTGAAGCAGTGACATCCCATTTGTAGCCACTCATCATACAGAAAATAAGAGGCATGAGCAATGGAGATGGGGAGATCTTCACAGACAGAAAAAAAATCATGAAATAATCTCAGAATAGAAAAGAGTAAAGAAGTACATACACAGTGACTGAAACTCATGCAAATTCATGGATGATCAGAGACAGAGAGGGATGCAAGAGAGAGAAAAGGAGGCAGCTTGCAAAGGCATGAGATGATCATGTTGGGTGGTGTGGAGTTACATACAACCCCTGGCTTTGAGTTTCTTATGTAAGAAACGGTATATACTTTAATTTTTTGAATCTTGGTGATCCAGCAGGAAAGCTACATGAAATACAAAATCAAGGATATCTGAATTTGCATCCTATGCTACCATTCATATATTTTAATTATGCAACAACTGTTTTAATCCTTTTGTTCTTTCTGTTTCCTCATTTGTTCAGTTGTAATGTCCTAATTTCAAAGATTGCTTTGAAGATTATTTGAGAGATAGGACTAAGCAATAATCTTAAAATCTATCAACTGATAATTTGTTACTACATAATATAGTTAGGGCACAATTATATGTAAGAACACTTGCATAAAATAACAAACTTATAGATATTTTATGATCAATTAGAGGACTCCAACCAAGTTGCTGTTCTACTGTTTCTGCTAAATTCAATTGACCTTGACAGTGTCTGCAGCCCAGCTGCAGAAGAGCACTAAGTCAGAGTAATTGTCTGTATCTTAAGGCTCCCTTGGCTGATTGGTGCCCGTTCAGTAAAGGCATGCTTTCTGGAACATTTCAATATCATGGTAATGCCCTTAACTGTGCTCTTTCTGTAAGAGCCCCTTCTCTGGTTCCTGGAATGTTTCCATTGTCCCAACAATATCCTGTCTGTCAGTATATGATTCAATTATGTAACTGATCATGTAATGTTTGGTCATTTGCTTTGTACCTCCCATTTCTAATTCCATATAGACTAAACTCCTTCCGGATTCAAGATTGTTGCTTTGGAGAAATTATCCACAACAGTTCACGGGCATGAAAATCCAACAGTCAAGATTAAATGTTGCCTTCTTATCCCTTGGTGCAAAGAGTTTTCCTTTTGGTTTGGTTTGGCTTGGCTTGGAAAATTTCTCACAATATAATGCCTTTCTTCAGTTCTTTTATATTTTTCTGATATATTCAGCTAATATATTTCACCTTAAAACACTCAGCACCCCTTTGGAAAACCAAGCATTTTTTATTATCTAAAGGAATAGTTCTGATAATTATTCCCACTAAAAGTAATTTAGTTGTAATTTGGGAATAGGATCCTTTCCCAGATGGCTGCTCAGCCACCACTTACAGCCCTCAAACCAGTGGGATCTGGAGTCAGCTGCAAGGGGAGCTGCGGTTCATGGTCCCAAAGCACGCTTTGCTGTGCCGCTGATAGATGTCATTTCTCTGGGACACGGCTGACTTTTCCTTTTGGAGAGTGACCTCAGAGTTGTAGGACCGGAAAAATGAGAAGAAGGCTGTATTCAAACACCCGCACTGGTAGAATTATGAGATCTTCAAAAGGTATTTTCTGTTGTTTGAACATCCTTTGCAAAGTTCTGGATAACTATTACAGATATTTATTGAAGAAGCATGTACTCTTAACTGATATAAATTAATTACTCTTAACTGTTATAAATTAGTTACTTCTTGTTTATTTACTAAAGTAGAATCTTAGCTCCTCCAAAGTAGGAATAAAAAAAAATACTAGAACTATTTGACTAAGATTTCAGAAACAGCTATGAGCAAAACAACCCTGTTTCCTCCCAATCAGTATTAGAAGTTTAACAATTGCAGTAAGTCATGTAGAAGGAAAAATATTTAAGAATAAAGTGGTAATGTCTTTATTTATTGTGGTGGTCCACTAAACAAGAAAAAGCTATACACAACATTTTTTTCTCAACTTGATTTTCAAGAAAAATCTAGACCACTATATTCTGGTTACATTAGTTTTTATTTTTAAAATTTAGAAGAAAGTTTTGAAGATTTTTAATGTTTTCACAACAAAGAGATAATAAATGTTTCAGGAGACAGTTATGTTTACCTTGATTTTAGCCTTGTATCTTATGTACATCCATTGAAAGATTTAGGTGTCAGCTTATTTGTTCAAATTTTATGTATTGATTAAATTTTCAAAAATCTAGAGCATTATTTATTAATATGATTAATCTTCAAACTAACAAACCCATGTAGGTAAGAGAATGTTAAATGTATGCATACAATGTCATACACAAAGCTCTGGGACATAAATTTTTTTTTCCTAAATGAATGTTTCTTTCACAAAACAATTTTTAAAACCTGTCTATCATTCCCCATTCTAATCCAGATTTGAGTACTAACATACAAAACAAACCAGTGATTCCAAGACAGAAAAAAATAATCATAATTCATTACAATAGAGACTTTTTTGTATTTTCAAATACGATTTTATTTAATAATATGTTAAACAAATTTATTTGAAGAATATATGGTATTAAAAAAATTAAAGAGATCTTACGTGGTTGATTTTCCAGATACACTATACATAATTTGTGGGTTTTTTCTGGAAAAAAAATACAGATATACTAAACTTGGTGCTTTCCCTCTAGGTTGTGATCCCAAATGCTATGTGTAGTAGGTTTATGTTTTTCAGAAACTGAACCTCTGAGTGATCCAGTTTTCAGGCCCTTAGTTAACACAGTTTGTTTTAAATTCACCTTCAGTGAGCTCTTCTCTCCGTTTCTGGAGCCCATTCTGATAAACATTCCAGAACAAGCAGGGATGATGATCCATTGCACACAGGGACATGTTTTATTTTCACTAGGAAAGAAGGGGACTTTTTTCTTTTCTTAACTTCAATATTTAGGCATCTGTCTTAATCTAAGTACATATCATAAGCAGCATACAGTTATCAATGTTCAGGGAAGCAATTTAAAATACCGGCTAAGGACACTGCGTGGAGTGACACTACGGTCACATCTCCCTGTGTTTCTATCAGTGAGAACACTCCAGTGCTCATCTTTGAGCTGAGTCTTGGTAATGCTAGACTTGTTTGAGTATCTACACTAAAGGTGGATTGATTTTCTGAAGGCTGGATTATCGTAGTAATAGTAAACTAATAAATAGAATGCACCACCATTTGACAAGTAACCAAAAACTATTTTTATAAAGGTAACAATGTGATGAGAGCAGAAGAAATACTACATTCCTGTTGGAGGTAATCTAGCAAAGAAACATACATGAGGTTCTGTTGAACTTTGATGCTGTGAGATGAGCAATAGCTTGTAAGAGAAATGAAGAATAGAAGATTTATTACCATTGGAAGATTTTTTGAAAAGACACATTTTCCAAGAAACAGGATATTTTGCTAGAATCATTAAGAATTCTACATTACCCCATGGGAGGTAAAGGAAGAAGAGTTGGGAAAAAGTCTGGAAGAATACGGTATTTTTTTTTCTAATGTGCAAATTAATTATACGATGACTGTATAGACACTTTACTGGATCCATATTAATAATCGAATCACAAAATAGTAAGCAACTTCCAATTCTTGACATACTGACTGATTTGTGCTTTCCTTAAAGTGGTTTTCCTACCTGCTAAGATATTTTAATTAAATTATTCTTCCAAACTCTTTTCCCACTGAACAACTAAGTGAGTGATAAGGCATAATTTGTAATCATGGTCATAATAATTCAATTTAAGCAATATAATAGAAATTAATTTATGTAATCAAAGAATATAGAAAGAATATATGCTGCAAAGGAAAACAAAAGGAAGGAAAAGAAAAAAATGAGTAGTACTCTTATTGGAACAGTTTGATAAATCCTTTGGTTTATTGAACTTCATGCCTTAAGAACAAAATGTCCTAATTATTGAAGGTTTTTTTCTTTTTTTTTTTTTTTTTACCAGGAATTGCACTAGGGACCTTGCATATCCTGAGCAGGCACTTTGCAGCTGAGCCATATCACCAGCTTCAAAAGTAATTAAATAGATAATAATTTTATGAAACCTCAATAACTTGCTAACTTTAGAAACAATGAGATTTACTTTCCATTTTTATTTCACATAATAGTGATATGAAATGAGTCTACCTTAATAGTGTGACAAAAGAAGAACCAAGTGCATTGCTCTCTGTTATGACAAATATGTTCAGATAAAGGAATAAAATCTAAGACAATTTCCAGCATGATTAAATGACATTAGAGTTTATAAATATTGGTTCTAAAATAATATGTGCGTATGGTTCCAATTTTTTTGACACATAGAGAATTTGGTACAAATTCAAAGTTTATCCTTGTATTTTAGGAAAACTGCCAGAGAGTCAACTAACTAAAATTTTAGGGCTTCTGAGGAAAAGAACAAATACTACTTTAGGTCTCCTGGGAATAGATCCTGGATCAATAAGATAAAAATATGATATTGCTTGTGCTTCAAAGGAATAATCTTACCCATAAACTCCAGACATCAGATAGATCATTATATTTTTAGAAGATATGAAAAGGAAATTCAGAAAGATTAATTCTAAAATCCTTTCCATTCATAAAATCTGATGTTCTTATTAAAAGTTTATCTTATTTTTTATTGAAACAAACTACAATCCAGAAAAGAATATTAAAGTTTTATATTACTGCAGACAGCACTAAAAATATTACCAAGATTCATGACCTAATTTAATATTAGTACCTCTTGCCTGGGTACAAAGTTTAGGTGTAGTTTCAGGAAGATTTATTCACCCTAAATTATAGTGCTAAAATTTTCCAAGGTAATAATGTGGGATTTTGCAGATTTAACTCTCAACTCATTTGTTTTCACAGTTAGTTTTATTTACATTGTCAGAAAATTTTTCTCTGTCTCTAGGATTCTGTCCTTAGAAGTGAAAGGAAAAAAGCCTCATGGAACCGGCCAATA